>JADBJO010000052.1:120000-122500 GCA_016801955.1 Conus betulinus | reverse complement strand
TGCGGCAGACGCGACGTTTCCGTGCAAGGCACTGTTTGTTTTTCCTTTGTGTGAAGCCCCCGAGCAACCAGGAAATCTGTGGGCGATACTGCGCATATCTACCTGTACCATTCACCTGTGTGTGTGTGTGTGTGTGTGTGTGTGTGTGTGTGTGTGTGTGTGTGTGTGTGTGTGTGTGCACGGCTGTTGCACTCAGTCGAGGAAATTTGTATGCAGGTAAACAGTGTGTGCACACAGTGGCAAAAAGCCAATTTCTTAAACCCGCACAGCGGGGGGGAAACATGGGGACAGCAGTATATATATAAATACATATTCCTACGTTCTCACATGGGATTTCTTTTCATTCATTCATTCTTTTTTTTTTTTTTTTTTTTAACTTAATTTTATAAATGGGGGTTGGGGTGGGAGATCCTGTGTAATAGAAATCGTGAGGTGATTTTCAAAACTGGCATACAAGCAAGCGCGCAAGCCCGCAAGCACGCACGCACGCACGCACGGACGTACGTACGCACGCACGCACGTACACACACACACGCACGCACGCACGCACGCACATACACAAACGCACACAGACACACACATGGCTGTCACTTGGAATTGCAATGTACCCCAGATGATTTAGACCAGAAAAGACAATACTCCCCAGATGGTTGGTAGCAGAAATCAGATGCCAGATGATTGACGGCAGTAGTGACAGTACTCCGCATACACTTGGCAGCAACAGTTGCGGTACTCCCAAGATGGTTAACAGCAGAACTTACTGTAATCCCAAAATGGTTGACAGCAGACATTGTAATCCCAAGATGGTTGACAGCAGATTGTACTGTAATCCCAACATGGTTGACAGCAGAAATTATAATCCCAAGATGGTTGACAGCAGATTGTACTGTAATCCCAAGATGTTAACAGCAGAACTTACTGTAATCCAAAATGGTTGACAGCAGAAATTGTAATCCCAAGATGGTTGACAGCAGATTGTACTGTAATCCCAACATGGTTGACAGCAGAAATTAAATCCCAAGATGGTTGACAGCAGATTGTACTGTAATCCCAAGATGGTTGACAGCAGAACTTACTGTAATCCTAAAGTGGTTGACAGCAGAAATTACAGTAATCCCAAGATGGTTGACAGCAGAAACCATCATAAAACCAAGGTTGACAGCAGAAATAATAGTATAAGATGGTTGACAGCAGAAATAACAATAATGAAAAGATGGTTGACAGCAGAAACAACAATAATCCTATGATGGGGTGACAGCAGAAATAACAATGATTCTAAGATGGCTGACAGCAGAAATAATAATCCTAAGATGGTTGACGGCAGAAATAACTACAATCCCAAGATTACTGACAGCAGAAATAACAAGAATCCCAAGATGGTTGACAGCAGAAATAACAAACATCCCAAGATGATTGACAACAGAAATAACAACCATCGCAACATGGTTGACAGCAGAAGTAACAATAATCCTCAGATGGTTGACAGCAGAAATAACAATAATCCTCAGATGGTTGACAGCAGAAATAACAACAATCCCAAGATGGTTGACAGCAGAAACAACAACAATCCCAAGATGGTTGACAGCAGAAATAACAACAATCCTAAGATGGTTGACAGCAGAAATAACAACAATCTCAAGATGGTTGACAGCAGAAATAACAGTAATCCTATGATGGTTGTCAGCAGAAATAACAATGATCCTAAGATGGCTTACAGCAGAAATAATAATCCTAAGATGGCTGACAGCAGAAATAATAATCCCAAGATGGCTGACAGCAGAAGTAATAATCCCAAAATGGTTGACGGAAGAAATAACAACAATCCCAAAATGATTGACAGCAGAATAACAAGAATCCCAAGATGGTTGACAGCAGAAATAACGACAATCCCAAGATGGTGTCAGCAGAAATAACAGTAACCCCAAGATTTTTGACAGCAGAAATAACAACAATCTCAAGATGGTTGACAGCAGAAATAACAACAATCCCAAGATGGTTGACAACAGAAATAACAATAATCCTAAGATGGTTGACAGCAGAAATCACGATTATCCTAAGATGGTTGACAGCAGAAATAACAATAATTCTAAGATACTTGACAGCAGAAATAATAATTCTAAGACAGTTGACAGCAGAAATAACAATAACTCTAGGATAGTTGACAGAAGAAATAGCAATCCCAAGATGGTCGACAGCAGAAGAATTCATGCTGACAACCACCAGAGCAGTACTGTTTCGTACATCTTTTTTTCGATGTCTCTTATATGTGATTTCTTTGGAAGACATACATGTGGGGAAATCGCTTGTCTGTTCCTTATGAAGTATTAGATGGGAGTCACATTGTATGTTGTTTTGTATGTGTTTATATTGTGGCTTGTTATCAGCAGCGCCGCTGTCGGCTTCCTTCACCCATCGTGTCCATACGTTCTAATCCAGATGCGTGCCGACGCACACAATGAGTGTACGTGGAATAGCAACCATGCAGTCGCATATCAGTTGG
>JADBJO010000052.1:0-110000 GCA_016801955.1 Conus betulinus | reverse complement strand
CATCATCATCATCATCATCATCATCATCATCATCACCACCACCACCACACCACCACCACCACCACCATCGTTATCATCATCGTCGTCATCACGTTCTACAGCAGAAGTTGAAGTAGTATTGTTGCTCTTTTTTTGCTGTTGTTGTCATCATTATTACTATTTTCATTGAAGAAGATGATGATTATCCCCTCGTTCAACGATCAGACCTTCAACACCTTGCGAAAGGAAGTAGAGATGTTAAGAATACAAATACTGTCGTCGAAAAATGAAATGTAGATCTCTATGAAACAAACTTTCGGATTTCATGTCCAGGTTCGCGTCCTGGGAGATGCACAATCGGAATCCAAACCAACAGAGCATGTGGACACCCACGACTGAAGGCCATCATGAAGCTCGTGATGATGGTGATGCTAATGAAGCATTTAGGCACTAGAATTTGCACCTGGATTCACCTGGACATGACCCTTCCCTTCACCCTTCCCTCATCCTTTAAATCCGTCTCTGCCCTGTCCTGTCCCCCCCCCCCCCCCCCCCCCCCCCCCCCCCCCCCCCCCCCCCCCCCCCCTATAACACTCCCCATATTCACATTTGACCCTTCATTCCTTTGTGTCTTCTGTTTGTTTCTATCCACACCTGTGTCACAGACTTTGCTGATGATCAGATGGAAGGGGGAGGAAGACTTGAAAGGTGTGTGGATGACCAGCTATCAGAGGCATATGGATGACCAGCTATCAGAGGCATATAAAAAGATGTCTTTGCTTGTTATAAAGCATTATTACCCCTATGCTCATTAGAACAGCATACATTCTGTGTATGCGTGCGTGGCGGAAATATGTACCGCTTTGATCCTATTGGCCAGAGAACGTGTGAAGTACTGAAAACGACACACACAGTGTGCCTACGAGCTGAGCCGCTACACACACGCACGCACGCACGCACGCACGCACACACACCAGCCTAATGTTTCCGCTAATGTCATTTTTGTTGGCAGGTATGTGGTCCACGGCAGCCTAGTGATTGACTCAAATTAATTTAGGCTGATCACTGTAATTTGTTGAGTGTTAACGCTCAGATATTTCACTGGTACCTAAAGAGGGTATTGAAGGTCACGTATACTGAATTGCAGGCCGGTGCCCGCTGCCCTTTTGATGCCAGCACGTTACAAACGTCCCTGTCGATAAACAGCACGTTACAACGTCCCTGTCGATAAACAGATCGTTACAAACATCCCTATTGATAAACAGCACGTTACAAACATCCCTGTCGATAAACAGCACGTTACAAACATCCCTGTCGATAAAAAAGCACATTACAAACATCCCTGTCGATAAACAGCACGTTACAAACATCCCTATTGATAAACAGCACGTTACAAGCGTCCCTGTCCATAAACAGCACGTTACAAACGTCCCTATTAATAAACAGCACGTTACAAGCGTCCCTGTCGATAAACAGCACGTTACAAACATCCCTATTGATAAACAGCACGTTACAAACATCCCTGTCGATAAACAGCACGTTACAAACATCCCTGTCGATAAACAGCACGTTACAAACATCCCTATTGATAAACAGCACGTTACAAGCGTCCCTGTCCACAAACAGCACGTTACAAACGTCCCTATTAATAAACACGTTACAAACGTCCCTATTGATAAACAGCACGTTACGCGTCCCTATTAATAAACAGCACGTTACAAACGTCCCTTTTGATAAACAGCACGTTACAAACGCCTCTATTGATAAACAGCATGTTACAAACATCCCTATTAATAAACAGCACGTTACAAGCGTCCCTATTGATAAACAGCACGTTACAAACGTCCCTCCAGCACGTTACAAACATTGATAAACAGCATGTTACAAACATCCCTATCAATAAACAGCACGTTAAAAAATCCCTATCGATAAACACCATTAAGGACGTCGTATCTATCTACCTATCTGTCTATCTGTCTGTCTGTCTGTGTGTGTGTGTGTGTGTGTGTGTGTGTGTGTGTGTGTAAAGCCGTACCCCCTGCCCCATCTCGCTTCCATCCCGTTTCTCATCCCTCTTCCTTAGCCCCTTCCCCTGTCTACCCTCTCCACTCATCCCCACCCCCCCCTTCTCAGTTCACTACTCCCTCTACCCTCCTCTCCCTCCTTCCCTCTACCCTGCCCCTGCCCCCCCCCCCCCCCCCCCCCCCTCTCCCTTTCACTGTCCCCTTCACCTCCCTTCACACCTCATGCTCCCGCACCTTGTTCTGGCGGATAGAAAAGGGCGATGGCGGAGGTAAGAAACAAGAGATTATTTCAACTCAGTGTTTCTTTATACCCACAAAATTCGTTCATCCATTTTCTGTCATCATCATTGACATCATTATGATCAACACTACAATTATTATTGTTATCATCATCATCATTATTATTACCATTATTGTTGTTATGTATCATAACTGTTGTTGTTTTTGAGAGGGACGATTTATTTGATTAAAAAGAAGAAGAAGAAGAAGAAGAAAGGCGACCACCAGACAAATCTCTGAAGCGACAACAAGCGTTGACCCCATCACCGGCAAAGCTGGTCCTTCATCCCCCACTTGCCACATCAGAGAGAGCGTGGGCACCGGTAAATCACACTTCCCCTTCCGCTACCTGTTCGCTCCCTCCCTGTTCCTGTCACACGCGCGGGGTCTTGATAAGTTGCATGGCAACCTCTCCTCTCTTTGTCCACTTTGACCTTGGAACTGCAAGGCAGATAGAGATAGCCCGACGGGGTGGTTTCTCGTGCATTTTCGCTTTTTTTTTTTTTTTTTTTTTTTTTTTTGCGCCATGTTTCTGTCATTAGCTCCTTTTTCGGAAGTGTGTGTTGGGCTGGTCATCCCGAACATTCGGTCGTTGTGAAAGATGAGGATGTGTGTGTGTGTGTGTGTGTGTGTGTGTGTGTGTGTGAGAGAGAGAGAGAGAGAGAGAGAGAGAGAGAGAGAGAGAGAGAGCGAGTGTGCCTACCAGCGCCGCGCGTTTTTTCTTGTACTTATTTGGTTGGTTAATGGTCAGATTGATTTAAATTAAGAGAGAGAGAGAGAGAGAGAGAGAGAGAGAGTGTTTTCAGATGGTCAATTAATATGCTTCATTTCTACGTTTTTCACAACAAGCCGTCAATAAAGCAAAAGCACAAAATACATAAATACATCTGTGTGCATGCAGCCAATATGCTGTCCCATTATTTCGGTTTGAAAATGGCGTGTGCATGTATGTGTGCGTACGCGTGTGTGCGCGCATGTGTGTGTGCGTGCGCGTGTGTGTGTGTGTGTGTGTGTGTGTGTGTGTGTGTGTGTGTGTGTGTGATATGATATGGAGAAAAAGTGCGAATTTGTGAGCGTAGAGTGACAGTCGCGTTCAAACATACACATATGGCATACACATACATTCCCGCACACGCGCGCACGCTTACACACACACACACACACACACACACACACACACACACACACACACACACACACACACACACACACGCACGCACACTTATACACACACGAACGCATGCACGCAAACAGCGACGCAGGGGCATGCACACAGTGGTACGCACGCATTATGCACATTTACGTACATTTACAAAGACACGTTGACTTGCTCACTCACTGGTATGTATGACATCCAATTGCAGTACAATAGAATACGGTGTTGGGTCATACAAATACAACATGTCTTACAATACGATTCAGTCAGTACTATGGCTCCTGGGCATGTCACATGTTGATTGAAGAGAGAGAGAGAGAGAGAGAGAGAGAGAGAGAGAGGGATGGGATCTGCTCTCTCTCTCTCTCTCTCTCTCTCTCACACACACACACACACACACACACACACACACACACACACACACGCACACACACACACACAGAGCACGCACACACACACACACACACACACACACACACACACACACACACACACACACACACACACACACACACACACACACACACACACACACACACACACACACACACACACACACACAGATTTACACTCAAAGCTGCCGGCTGATGTGGTTTTCTTCTTTTACAATATTCGGGTTAACCCTCTTCATGGTAGGGAATCTTAACAGCATTAAAACACACTGGCTTTTGTCTTCAACCAAGTGAAACCGTTCAGCTCCTGAGGACCAAAAAGTCCACATTAGGTGGTGTGTGTGTGTGTGTGTGTGTGTGTGTGTGTGTTTCGTATCTTGTGAGTAATTTCTCGTTTTTTTAGGTCAGTGCTCTCGGTATCAGGCCTCTAAGTGGACCAGTGCAACTTACTGCTCAGCGCTCATAGGGAATTTACCCCCCCAGATCAGCCCAGCTACCCCCGGTGACTGGCGTTTCACTACAAGTATGCCAGCAAACTCTGAAGACGGGGGGGGGGGGGGGGGGGGGGGGGGGGGGGGGGGAAGATGGAGAGCCAAGGGATCGATTCTCCACGGAATTGAGCAAGCTGTTCATACAGAACCAAAGGGTAGTTTATGGAGCTTTATGGAGTTTGTCCGTGACGGTTACGACTATGGCATCCGTTATGATGTCCAGTGAAACTGTTTGTGTGCGTCAGATCGGCGGTGAGACCAGCATAAATCTGAAGCATTTTGACACAGACACTGAAAGCTGTTTAGTTTCTTCGCTTTTTTCCTTTCAGATCATGGCACCACTTCATTCAAGACGTTTCCATCATTTGCAAATATGCTGTCCCATTATTTTGGTGTGAAAATGGCTAACATTGCAAGATTCCTCCAGGCTCTTGTCATGTAAAGCAAACATTTTCTTCACACCATTTGTATGAGCCGCTTTGTCTCAGCTGTTGCGGGATTCCACACCTGAAGCAGGAATCCCCTGCCTAGTTCCAGCGTGACACTCCAGTGTAAACAGGTGGCCTGAAAAGTCAGGAGAAATGAGAATGACAGGCACGTCCATCTGTTAACACGTTCAGCGCACCATCAGTCGCTGCTTGCTCTGATCAATATAAAGTAATCCGTCAACGTAGCCGTTGCCTATCCATTATCCGGACTTGTGGAATCAGGCTCACCATTACTACATACGCGATTTATGACGTATCCGTTGCCTTGACTGAATTCCTTGGCTGACGGAATCGATTCCTTAGAGTTCCAGAGGTGGATGGCTGAGCCAAAGATGTGTGTGTCTTGTTTTGTCTTGTCCATACGTCAGTGAAAGGAGCGTACATAAGCTGTACTGCGGAGGAGGGAGAGAGAGCAGACTAGAGCTTCCTTTTGGTGCATCAGGTTTGCCATAAGGTCTTCTGGTGACTTTGCCTGGATTTGTTACCTTGTCACGGCATTCCACTAAGCAATCCATCTCACAACAGGAGCTTTAACAAAATGAAGTCTTCGCTTTTGAAACAACAGAAACACTATTCATTTATGTCATTCTCATGCTTACATTTTGCCTTGGATCGGAGGACTGGCAGCTTTTAAGCTTGGGCTCTGCCAGGTCATGGCGTGGAAAGAATGAAGGGATCCAGTCTGTCTTTGAATGGTGACTCGACTTGTTTCGGAATGTTCATAGTCCTGGGATTTTCCTTTTTGTGCCTAGTTCTGTTTTCAACTTGGTAGCAGCTAGCCCATATTTGGTCCCCATGGTCGGCTTGGCTGCAAACAACATGACTGGACGTGGACCCAGTGTCTGGCATGGCATCTGCAAGGCCAGTCAAGATTCTGGTTCATCGTGCAGGGCGTGGTCATGGCTGTGAAGCGTCGGAAAGGTCCAGACATCGACTTTCAAACTGGACTCGGCACGCCGCACAAACCTAATAAGTACATCAATGTTCCTAGAATATTCAGATACATGCAAAGGTGCTCACACAGTTTGGGTGGCCTATGCATGGATGGAACGAACGAATTTTATTTTAAGTTGGCAGTGGACTAAGTAGGAATACTCTTTTACATCCAGCCCTCTGAGCAAGAAAAAAAAATCGATATATAGTAAAAAAAAAATCGAACAAAAAGAACAAGAGAGAGAGAGAGAGAGAGAGAGAGAGAGAGAGGCGGCAGCTGGCCCCTTCAAGATGGCGGAAGGAGAGAACCAGGCGGGAAGGGTCATGCGAGGTCTAGTGTGTGTGTCTGTGGTCCAGACCTCTCTCCGGGAGAGTGATCCAGAGGCATTTGGGATCGACTCCGTATGGTGTGTAGGAGTCTTCCTGCAAGACTGTTTCAGACTTGGCGGCAAATGTATTAGTACACTCGTGTGTGAGAGAGAGGGAAGGGATGGAGAGAAGGAGAAAGAAGGCCTGGGGGAGAGAGGGGTGGACGGACAGAGGGTGTTGTCTTTGGTCCAGTACAGGGCCAAGTGAGCGTTGACCGTGATAGGCGTGGACAGTGGCGGGAGCTGGCCAAGTAAGGCGACGCTAATTTAGCTCCGCTGTGTTCCCTTTGTTCTGCCGTGTTCCTGCCTGCATTCCTCCCGCCCCTGGGGGGTTGTGTCAGGCGGTGAAGCCTCAGGGAAGATGAGAGCCAGTCGGCTGGTCTCACCGTTTGATGTGTCTGTTTGGCTGTCCTCTCTCTCTCTCTCTCTCCCCTCTCTCTCTCTCTCTCTCTCTCTCTTTTTGTTTATCTCTTGTCTGTTGGAGTGTATGCCCCTGCCAGTTTATGTCTGCCTCCCCCCCCACCCCCCTCATCCACCTCCATCCTTCTTTCTCTTTACACCGCCACTCCCCCTTTCCCCTCCTGTCTTACTTCTGTGTGGATGTGTGTGAGCGCATCTCTCTCTGTCTGTCTGTCTGTCTGTCTGTCTGTCTGTCTGTCTCTCTCTCTCTCTCTCTCTCTCTCTCTCTCTCTCTTGTACACACACACACACACACTCACATGTATGGACGCATACACACATGCACCCATTAGCACACGCACTCACGCATGCACACACGCGCCACCGCACACATACCTTCTCTCACACTCTTTCTCTTCTGTCTATGTATAGATGTGTGAAAGTTTGGGGGGGGGGGGGGGGGGGGGGGGGGGGATTTGATGACTTGTGAGTTGATTTTAACATTGAGACAGCCCTGATATGGCCCTTTGCGGTCGGCTGGGCAATAACCAGCATTACCTTACCTTCTGTCTTTCACTCTTATTCTCTCTCTCTCTCTCTCTCTCTCTCTCTCTCTCTCTCTCTCTCCCCCCTGAGATGCACACTCACATACAAATATGCACACGTACGCACATACATTCTCTCTCTCTCTCTCTCTCTCTCTCTCTCTCTCTCTCTCTCTCTCTCACACACACACACACACACACACACACACACATGTGTGTATGCATGCGTATGTGCACACACACACAAACACATGCACGCTCGCATGCACACACACACACACACACACACACACACACACACACACACACACACACCCTGCATGATATGACACTGCTTCATGGGAGGAGAAGAAAAAAAAAGATAACCTGTGAAAGACAATCTGCCCACATCATCTAGCTCCCTTATTCTTGATTCGGTTACACAGTGGGGCTCATGTTGCAGGACCTATGTGTGGAATGTTGTCTTCTTTACACCTCCTCTATCTTCCTCTCTCCCCCCCCCCCCCCCCCACCCCCCTCCCCCCCCATCTTTCCCGTCCCTCCCTGTTCCAGTTCCTTCCCCACGATTTCCTACATACCGTTCCCCATTCCACAATCCTGGGGCAACCCCCCCCCCCCCCCCCCCCCCCACCACCCACCCTTCCCTACTCACTCTTTTGTCATCTCTCTATTGTATATTTTTATTTCATGGTTGACCAGATTTTTTTCAGAGGCTAGAAAGTGGGGGGGGGGGGGGGGGGGGGGGGGAATCACAGTCCGTAACACAGCTTGGCAATGTTAATTCAGCAATCATGTGGTCTTTCTCTCTCTCTCTCTCTCTCTCTCTCTGTCTCTCTCTCTCCCCTTTCAGAGCTCTCCTAATTTTTTTCAGAGAGCTCTCCTATCATCATTAAGCTGTGGGAGGGCCTTGGCTTTGTGGGAACGGCGACCATCTTTTCTTCCTTTTCTGTGTCCACCCATTGCTCCCCCAGTTGGTCAAAGATTAGAAACCCCTTTACAAGAGAGGGACCCACTTACACATGGGATGGCACAGAGTGCAAGTAGCATTAGCTATTATCCCCTTCAACACAGAAACATTCTCCTCATTCAGCAACTAGAAACTGGAGCACTGAAGAAAAGGGGGGGGGGGGGGGGGGGGGGGGGGGGGGGAAGGGGAAAGAATAAGAATGGGAAGGAGGGAGATGTGGGAAGGATGGGGTGGGGGTGGGGGGTAGAGATGGATCAGAAGAGCTTGGTGGGTTTAGCACTGGGAGATTAAATTGCTGGAGAGTTTGTAGATAACATGTCAAGAGGGTGAGATAAATGAACCCTAAAGTTCTCTTGTTTGAGAGAGAGAGAGAGAGAGAGAGAGAGAGAGAGAGTGTTTTCTGTGTTTTATGATGTTGGATTTCAGAGTCTGACTTTCCATAGTTTAGGTTGGGTGATATCAGCCCAGTTCAAACGATTCTTTCAGAATGAATTCATGGACATAGTTTGCATACACAGAAGGGAAGATCAGGGGACTGGGATAGAGTCTAGAGAGATGGTGAGAGAGAGGGGAGGGTGATGGAAGGGGAGAGAGAGAGAGAGAGAGAGAGAGAGAGAGAGAGAGAGAGAATAAATCATGAATTGACATTGATGAAAAAAAAAAGTATCAGTTTCTCTTCACAGTTTTTTCATACCTGTAATTGTAGCTTCAGCTCCACTGTTACATCCAAAATGAAACTAATTGCCAGGGCTATTGTAAAAAAAAAATGTTGAAAAAGGACTTTAAACATTTGCTTTGGATAAAAAAATAACTCGGTACACAGACACCACACCTTCGCACACTTGTTTGACCCCACTCATCTCATAATCTGATGACAGCCTTTTCACACATATGGCACCACTGCATTTCAAATCAGTGTTGACCGCGGTGGGATGTGATCCCTAGTTAAACAGAGGTAGTCGTGTGTGGTCAGCAGGTTGTGTATGGATGTAGTCTGTGCATGTGAATCAGAACATGTAAGTGTGTACAGGTGGTTTTATGGTCAAGCTTCAGCTGGATGTCTGTTGTGGTTTGTTGGAATGCATGCATTTATCCTTCCCGCCAATGTACCATGTGTACAGGGGTGCTCATGGTATATGTGCATCAGAACACAGACAGACCGCACATTTGATGCCCTTGGGGCCCCCTCACTTGCATTCACACACAGTGCAAAAACAGTCATGGAGACATGCATATGTGCATGCACTGACACAGTTACATGCATGGAGGAATGCATACATGGTATGGTCTTACACTCATGCACACACACACACACACACACACACACACACACACACACACACACACACCAACTATCTAAATAAAAGAGGAAATGTTATGTTGTTCTATATCAAAATGCTCTCAAGTTTGCTACAGAAGAAAACTCATAAATGTTTACCATAGATATGTTGAACATTCAGGCAAACGTGCACTAGAATTACTATCCTGTTCATCAATGTTTACCATAAATATTTTACATTTCAGTGGATATAACACCTTCTTTTCATGAAGTTTTTTTTTTTATGTTTGTACCATTCATTATTTCATGTCTTAAGGAAAACGTAAGCCTAATACAAAAGAGGTTATGGAATCTTTTTCCTTATATTTAAGTTCCAGTGTCATTTTCAAGTGGAACAAAGTGTGACAGGTGTATTGGTGTGTTGTGCACCATCCATGTTCCATTGTGTTCAGGTATGACCCAGTCTACTGCCAATGCTGTACCAACACAATGCACCAAATATGTTGCACAGGGAGAGACCCTTTCAGTTCCCCAAACTGAACAAGATAAATATTTCTCAACTGATCTGTGATTGTAAGGAAGAAAAGTTTTTCAGCAATTTTTGTGTGGTTTACAAAATCTGGCTTAATTCAGAATTTTGGGTTTCTCTTTCTTGTTTGTTTGTTGTTGTTGTCTTTTAAATATATAAGGAATTGACTCAGACGAGATGACAGCCCTGATCCAGCCTCTTATGGCTGGCTGGGCTATAAACAACATGACTTGAACTGAACAACAACCACAGGATATTTTCCCACTGCAATCAGAAAAACCAGCAATAGTCATATTGCCTCATCACTTCTTCAAGGAGGAAATAGATTACACCCCATTTTACAATGTTGACTGTGAGTTCAGTGTCTGCATGGGATTGAGTTTTGAGGCCTCTGGATGTGAAATGAATGGAATGCTCTGGACAAAAATTTTTAAAACTTTAAGAAGAGAACAAAGGAAGTCTCTATGAGCATGATACAAGTTTTCCATGTTCAGGGAATGACTTCACGTGACCAGAGCTTGCATTCCATTCTGGGACTATGCTTTCATTTCTGACATGGCCAGCAGTGTAACCATGGTAGACGGTACAGCACTAGCATGGTGACAAGGGTGTGCGTGACCACACACAATAACTTTTGTATTTGTTGCATTGTTGGCAGCATGACAGAGTGAAACAGTACAGTGCTGGCGCTGTGACAAATGTGTGTGGAATACACACCGTGGTCACACTGTGAATATTGCACACCGGTCCCAAGACAGACAACCCTGCACTCTCACTCTACAGCCAGTGTGTCAGAAGCGATCCCAGAGAAATGAAAACCAGTAAGAACATGTGATATAGGTACACTGAAATGGGGCTGCAGGAGTGGCTTACACTGTAACTAGATTTGTGGAAGATGATAGGAGCCTCAAACCTTGCACATTTTTCACATGGTCAGAGTCAGAATTCGCTTGTTTGTTGAAGAAGAAGACCGTTGTTTCTTTTTGCCTGGTGCCAGATTCAATTCTCAGACCATGAATTAGGAAAGATTCAGTGATGGCGAAGTGCAGTGCTGTCATCCTAGAGAATGAAGAGCAGCGTCTTTGATCCAGTGTCAGAACCAAAAGTGTCTGATGTTGGCTTGATATGACGTAGTGCATTGATTAAAAAACTGCCACTAAACACAAAGTGGTGGATTTGAAATTTGATTTGAACATTATGCACACATAACTTGAACATTGATGAATTCTTTCTGTTCTTGTTTAGCTGCCAGTCCCAGTAGAATAATCCCAGTTTCTTGGACCAGCAGTGAACATTTGTTTTTGAATTCTTCTTTTCCAACTGGTGTTTTGCTGCATACAGTGTACATTCTTATTTGATACACAGTTGGTAGCATAACAGATGTAGCAGTATAATGCAGCACAAATGTGTAAACGTACAAAATGTGTTTTCATTTATTATGCTGTTGGCAGCTAAATAGTGTAGTAGTATGATACTAATGTATAAGAATAGTAGTAGTACAATAGGTGTGTAACCACACACTTGTGTAGCAGTATAATGACAGTACAGGTGTGTAACCACACAAGATAAGTTTTCACTGATGACACTGTCAGCAGGTAACAGGTGTAATGAAACAGTGCTACTCTAGGTATGTTACCACACAAGGTGCGTTTTCTTTTGTACACACTGTCAGCTTTATAACAGGTGTGGCAGTAGGCCTACAGTGCTAGCAGCAGCATGGTGAAAAGTGAGAAACCACAGACAGTGTATGTTTGTATTCATTATGTGGTCGTACAAGGAGAGAACTTTTAGTACAGGTATTGAGGCCAAACTTCTTGACTGCAAAGGAACACACACGTTTATACCAAACAAAACGAAACAATCCCATGGGCATGTAAACTCCCCCACCCTCCGACCCCCACCCCCAGACAGCGTTCTGCTTGACAGAAACTGAAAGGAACATTCTACAAAGTTGCAACGCACAATTTTGAAAGTGCCTGGTAAATATGCAGGACAAAATTCAACGAGGTTGACTCGTGCCTTCCTGACAAGTGTGAGCATAAGAAAGAAAAGAATGTTGCACTGATCCTTATCATATTTCCGGTGTATCATTTCTATTCAGTCTTCACGATCACTTAGGGCCTAGCAGGGTGTGGCAGGACAATGCTGGTGTGGTGACAAATGGGTGGTCACATGACTTCATGGGGACAAGTGCCCCCCAGACTCAAGTAGTCATTCATATCAAGTGTTTGAACACACCAATGGAAATGTTATAGAGAGGGCGGTGATCAGCAAAGACAGAATAAATATGCCACATTCTTTCCCAGCAGTAGTAGTGTCCCCTGCCTTGTGGTTGGAGTCTCATGGATGATTAATTAAGAGAGAGAGAGAGAGTGTGTGTGTGTGTATGTGCTCGCAAGACAGAGGAGAGAGAGAGTGTGTATGTAGAGAGAGAGAGAGAGAGATTATGTGTGTGTGTGTGTGTGTGTGTGTGTGTGTGTGTGTGTGTGTGTGTGTGTGTGTGTGTGTGTGTGTGTGTGCGCGCGAGTGTGCGCGCGCATGAGTGTGTGTGTGTGTGTGTGTGTGTGTGTGTGTGTGAGATTGCATACATGTGTGCAGATGTCCATGCATGCCTTTGTGTGGGTACGTATGGGCGCAAGTGTGTATGTGTACATGTTTCTGTGCATCTATACTGTAATGTGCACCATGTGTGTGTGTGTGAGAGAGACTCTGTTGTAGTCTGTCTGTGTTCAGAGGCCCCTTTGTCCTGGTTGCACAGAACCCACACAGCCGCCCAAAAAGTGCAATGTCAAGCACCCACTTCACCTCCCCTTACACCCCTCCCCCATCTCTTCATCCATCCCTAACCCCCACACCCCTATCAACATACCATAAACACAACACCACCTCCTGTTATTCTACCACTTGCCAGTACATACACCCAAGCATCCCAGACAAGTGTCTCTTCCTTTCAACTAGGCTGTCTCAGCTTGTTCCCCTACCCCTCCCCACCGCGCCCAGGTGAATGGGGATCAGCCAGGGGTCGGTCCTTGACTGTCAGGGGAGAGACTTGTGGGGCAAGTGTCTACTTTCAGGACACAAGGGGGATCACCTGGGTGTGTGGCCCTTTGTCGGCTGTGATACCAGTATTGTTTTTGGCTCTCTCATTATTGTTTCCTATGAGGTGTGTTTTTGGGTGGGGGTGGAGAGGTAGAGTGTCACAACAAACTGAAGGATCTGTATTATGATGATTGCCATTAGAAGTGGCAGTGCTCAGTGGTTTTGGTGATGAGGAGGGGGGAGGAGGATGTGATGTGGGTTGGGTGTAGATGTTTGAGTGAATGTGCGCATGTGTGTGTGTGTGTGTGTGTGTGTGTGTGTGTGTGGCAGCGGTAGTGATAAGATGATGATGATGATGTGTGTATGTGTGTGTGCATGCATGCTTGCATGCATGTGTACGTGCATGTGCATGTGTGTGTGTGTGTGTGTGTGTGTGTGTGTGTGTGTGTGTGTGTGTGTGTGTTTAATATTAGTTATGGTGTCTGTGTGTATATGTGTATAACAGTTCCTCGGACGATGGTATGTGAGAGTCGATAGGCAGAGCAAGGGAAGGGAAGGGTGGAGCAGAGTGGGGAATAGGGTACTTGTTCCTGCAGTTTGTATTCCTTATTTCTTTAACATTTTTGTTCTTTTTCAGAAATATTGAGTAGTAGTTTAAAGTAAGAGAAAAGAGATGTAATGTCTGTGTTTGTGTGTGTGTGTGTGTGTGTGTGTGTGTGTGTGTGTGGGGGGGGGGGGGGGGGGGGGGCTTTGGGTGCTGAGCCACTGAGGAAGGTTTTATTGCAAAAGTTAGTATATTTTTTACTTGGTTTAATGGGGCTTAGCGTTTCTTCTAGACCACTGGATTTAAAACATATCAGAGTAAATGTCCATCAACTGTGTAAAATCTGTATGGTAATAACATTTTTGTAACAGGATCTGGGTTGATGATTTCAGACAGGCTGAGATATAAGAAAAAAAAATGTCTTGGGGCCAAGGTTGAGAACAAAGTCTGACAATGGCCGAGTGTATGGAGGTGGAGGAGAGAAAGAGCGGTTGTTGTCATCGTATTGTATGTGTAAGAATTTCAGAATGAATTCCAGTGGTAACACAGCAGTGTGTGTGTGTGTGTGTGTGTGTGTGTGTGTGTGTGTGTGTGTGTGTGTGTGTGTGTGTGTGTTACAGCAATGTTCAGAGTGTTCACTGGAGCAGTTCGGTGGAGGGAGGGGGGTGCTACATGGCGGCGGTGCATCAGCCCAACGTCACAGTCTGGCACGTCAGTGGGTCGGCGCCGCGCCTGGCTTTCAAACAAGTTCGCAGAATCAATGTCCAGCCCATTCCCCAGGGTAAGACGCTCTTTGTGCCTGTCTCACTAGATGTTGCTTTTGACTGCATTGTCGCCAAGACGCAGGTCTCCCATGAGACATAGGTTTCACAGATACTTTGTCTTTGAAGAGTGCAGGTTTCGGAGGAACGGCATTATCTTCAGAGGTGTGGCACGATAAAATCTGTGAAATTCATGGCTCATGGGGGACCTGTGTGGTTGGAAATGTGTAGACAAGAGTGACATCAGGTATCGATTATAGGGCCCTGTGAGACCTTGTTGGCAGAATTATGTATTTCAAATTATGTAACTTTTTTTTAACACTTTTTTTTTTCCAGAGAAATCCACAGAAATTGGATGACAAACAGATAAAAAAAAATAATCAGGGTTTCGACCAGTATCTCAGTTTATCTTGACAATTTTTTTAATTTTTCAATTTTAGGAATTTTAAATAAGTCCACCAGTTACATGGACAAAACAAATTACAAGACAAAACACGAAGTTTCAACCTCTTCAGTCTTCTTCGTGACAGCGAAAAACAAATGGACTGTCACGTGTCTTCGCAAATTTGACACAAAAAAGTTTTGACAAGTTGTGAAGAACACCAGAAATATCAAGGTGTTACCATGTCTCTGGGCTGTGTGTAACACACAGGGAGCGGGAGGGAGTTCAGATCAATGGGATGTGATGTTGAAACAATGCAGAAGAACCTGCGTTTGCTGTTTGGGTTCACTTGGCAAATATCCAGAAAGGTTTGCGTTTTTAATTTCATGATTTACAGCCTGCCTCCTTTGTCTTGCACCCCGGAGTAGGGGTCGTTGAGGACATCGCTGTCTAGACTTCCTTATGGCTTGCTCTGCTGAGTAGCATGAAAGTTGTCCAGCTGTTTGATGGATGGTTCGTTGGTTTGCACTGTCATGTAGCATGTAAGGTTGTTCATTCATTTGTGATGGATAGACATCTAGTTTGTACTGCGGTGTGACTTGAACTGTTGTATGTGATTTAATGGTTTGCTAGTTAATGCTGTTGTGTAGTACATAAGGATGTTCAGTTATTTGTGTGACCAACAGTGTGTTAGTTCGCATTTCTGTGTAGCATGTAAGTTTGTTCAGTTATTTGTTATTAATGAGTCATTAGATTTGTACTGCTGTGTAATGTATAAGGTTGTTAAGTTGTTTGCGGTTGATTAGCTTGTCATGTTATCTAATATTATAAGGTTGTTATAGTTATTTGTTATTATGGTTCATTAGTTTTGTACTGCTGTGTAATGTACAAGGTTGTTCAGTTATTTGTGATTGATAGATGCTAGCTTGATGTTTCGGTAGTTTGCACTGATGTGTAAGACATAAGCAGTTATTTGTGATTGATAGATAGCTAGTCTGTAGTCCTGTGTAATATATGAGGTTGTTAAAATTCTTTGTTATTGATGGTTTGCTAATTTGTACTGTGGTCTGATTCGTTAGGTTTTCAGTTCATTGTGATCGATGATTGGCTGTTTTTTCTGCTGTGTCATACATAAAGTTGTGCAGGTGTTTTTTTTTTTTTCTTTTTGCCTGATTGATGCTTAGTTTGTACGGCTGTGTAGCATGAAAAGTTGTGCACTTATTTGGGGTTGATGGTTCATCAGCTGGCACAGGTGTGTAGCTTGTAAGGTTGCCCAGTAACTTGTGAATGATGGTTCACTTGTTTTTACTGCTGTGTAACATACAAGGTTAAGTGATTGATGGCAAGGTTGACTGATTGATAGCTTACATGTCATGGAGTTTATGCCCATGATTGTCCCGACACTTATGTTTCATTCAGAGGTGACCCATACAATCTGATTTATTGTCCTGAAGGGTGCTTGTGGAATCCCAAGTCTGACGTCCTCTGCCTGTTAAGTAGACAGCAATGCAGCTTCTACTTTCGCCACACTCACAATCGTGGGAGCTTTGCTTTCCCGTCGCTGGAAAAGTGAGTGTGTGTTGAGTGCCCTTTGATTAAAAATGATTTGCTGCAGCTTTCGACTGTGTGGACACATCTGAATGTGGCATTTGTTTTGCGTGTGTGTGTGTTTGTGTGTGTGTGTGTGTGTGTGTGTGGGTGTTTGTATGTGTGTTTGTGTATGTACGCATGGGTTTGCGCATATGTGTATGTATATTGTCCTTCTGAAATCTGTAAGGGTATCATTTATTTGATTGATATTTATATTAATTATGATGAAGACGTCTGACTGATCAATAACATTGGAGAATAAAGCCTGAATAATGCTGGATGCTATCTAACATGGATGAATGTGTGTTGGTGTGTGTGCATGCACATTCATGGGTTTGTAGATACATGTGTGTGTTTTGGTAATGAAGATTTTGCCATGGTATCGTTAAGATGACTTTTATTCAGTATTTCTGGCAGGACAGAATTAGCAAGGCAGAATGATCCATGAATAATGCTGGATGATTTGTGAAATGAATGGGTTTATGTGTGAGTGTTGGGGGAGGTGGGGAGGCATGTGTGTGAGCACACACACATGTGCTTGAGTTGGTGCATTGATATGTGTATGTGTGGGTGTTCAGGAATTTTCAATGTATTTCTAATTTCAGTGAGCACTAAACAGGGTAAGACGATATATTTTTTTTCAGACCTGCCCCTGCCCCAATGCAGAACCACCTACCCATCAATGGGCAGTAATTTAAAACTGTATAAAGTGCAAATTGACAACGAAATAAGAAAACACAGTTTATTGTGATTTGCCATTTTGTCAGTGACAGAATGAAACTAGGCAACCAGTGTGCTCCATTCTAATTGGCCAGTGCCATTTGATTTAGCCAGAACCTGGTAACAAAAGTAATGATATGGATGTTGTTAACTCCAGCTTAAAGTGGTTGGTTCACAAATCAAAATTTCTGGCTGTCATGATGATTTATCCAATATCGGCAGAATAATAGTGAAGTTCCATTTCTCCCTGGCAGTTGATTGGTAATATAAGCTGTTGCCTTGTGGGCAAGGCTCAGCATTCACCACATGCCCAACACAATTGATCGCTTGCAAGAACAGCTGGGTAGCTGTGACAGTCCTACTATGCTGTGAGAAAAGACACTGGTTGGTGGTTTTGCATGTGGAGCAGGGGCAAGGAAATGCCTCCTTCTCTAGGTATTCTTCTTCCTTTTTTCTCACATTTTGAAATTTGGAAGTAGCCTTTTTTTTTTTTAAAGTCCTGCCACCCAACCAAGGGTTGTACATGTAACCTATGACCTCTGTGAAGAAGGGATGAGCTGACACCGGATGCTGGTTTGTCTTATTCCAGTGGGAAGATATCCTGTGGCTGCTGGTCCCCGGATGGAACCCGTCTGGTGCTCTGTGTGGGCTCCGCATTGCTGGTGAGTTGATGGAGGCATCATTCACATGTAGGTACCATGGAACACAGTGGATGCATCATGTTCCTACAGCATCATTGTTGGTGAGTTGATGGAGGCGTCATTCACATGTACGTACCATGGAACACAGTGGATACATCATGTTCCTACAGCATCATTGTTGGTGAGTTGATGGAGGCGTCATTCACATGTAGGTACCATGGAACACAGTGGATGCATCGTGTTCCTACAGCATCATTGTTGGTGAGTTGATGGAGGCGTCATGGAACACAGTGGATTAATTGTGTTGGTACAGCATCATTGGTGACTGGTTCGGCTCAGTGGAGACAGTGTGAAACAGGGTTAGTGCTCTGTGTTGGTAACGCACTATTGGCGGGTGGTTTGCCTTATGTGCAGCCACTTTAATTGGAACGTGTTTGATAGCTTTCCTGGGGACAGCATTATTGGTGAGTGAATCAAGTCATGCATGCATGTTTGTATTCTTTTTATATATATATATATATTTTTTTTTGTCATGTACAACATTATCGGTGAGTGGTTTTGAGTCATGTGTAGAAAGTGTGGACACATGACAGGTGGTTTGCATCGGTACAGCCTATTTGGCAAGTCTGTTGAGTCATAAAAAAATAGTATATGTTTGATGCTTTGTGTAGGTACAGCAGTATTAATGAGTGGCATAGAACATGTTTGGGGTTATGCTTTAGTATAGCTACATTAGTGAGTGGTTTGGGTCATGTGTAGACAGGTTGAACATGTCTGCAGCTTTGAGTTGTTACAGGATTGTTGGTGAGTCTGTTGGGATTTTGGGGGATGAAAGATTGAGCTGTGTTCATAATGAAATGATGCAATCTTCTCCTCTTTGCCCTCTCCATCATCCATGACACAGCCAGTGTTCTGGTGGAAAGCTAGCCATCTGGAACATGCACTTGCCATGGAAGAGCCGGAATACTGGATCTCTGATTGGAATTTCATGCAGGGCATGGAGTTTTCTTCCTTTGCACCTGACCCTAAATGGTCGTCTGCGTGCTAGTCTCTTGATGAAATGATAAACCAAGATCCCATGTGCAGTATGGCATTTGTACACGTAAAAGAAACCCAGGACACCTGGGTAGTTGTCCCTGGCAGAATTTTGAAGAAAAATCCACGTTGATAAATAAATAAAATATAGGCATGGACAGAAAAGTATTGGGTGGTAGATTATATTGTGACACTCTCTCCCTGGGTTATTGGTTAATCATTTCATTATCTTTTATTCCGTTAAGCATTTGCAGGGAATTCGAATGTATATGATATATTTGCTTGAGGTCTCATTCTCGACTGGACACCTGTTTGTTGCAGATTTACACCTGGGCAAACATCGAAGCTAACATAGGTGACTTTGTTACCACAGCTTGGAGAATACCTGGGTAAGTTCATGGCTCCTGTTTCTGTGTGTTTGAGTGCCTAGCTGTGTCAGTACACCTGTCTGCCTGTCTGTCCTTGCTTTTGCTTTTTGTTTAATCTGTTTTGTTTCATGTCTCCTGCCCACACAAGGATGCCAGAGGATCTTTCAGTATCAACTGTACCCTGCCATCTGGAATTCCTGTGCCAGAAATTTTTTTTTCCTACAATACTGTCCTTGATTCTGTGATTTTTTTTTTTTTTTTTTTTTATGAAACTCTTCATTTACTGTTGTCCACTGTTTGGCTGTCATTGTGGCCTGTTCAAGTAAGAGTTCATCATTAATCATGAATGCAAACAAGTGAAGCCACATGAGAGCAAATAAAACAGCCTCATCTGTCTCCACCATAACCCTTGCCAAATGATACCAACAGATCATTGATTTGCTTTTGGTATTTGAATCAAACAGAATTTAAGCTCCCATAAATGTGTGGAAATTGAAAATGGAAGAATCAAGGTAAACATTTATCAACAGGAGATGACAGCAAACATGTAGGACAAGGTGGGGCTAAAACACAACTCTTTTTTTCTGACAGAATCAAAGTAGTACACAGCCTTACCCCCACTCTCTACTCCTTCCCGTTCCTTACCCCTTGCCCCCCCCCCCCCCCAAATTCCCTCCTTCCTCAGCTGTCTCAGCCTCTGTTCCTAATCCGATTGCCTCTTGACAAACAAAGCACAGAGCTAAGTGCTGTGTGGCTGACATGGACCAGCTTCATTCTGCCAGTGTGGTAGTCAGCTTTGTCTACTGCCACGTTTACCTGCTGTGCCGTAGCTGCCAGTGCTGTGGTCTTTACCTTGCACGGGAAAGCAGTGATCATCTTTTGCGTGTGGCGTTCTGTTGGTGTGGGGGTTGTGGTTGGTTTTTGTTCTGCTAATGATGTGAATATGATATGATATGTATAATATATGAATAAATTAATTTATGAACAGAAATGGTCTTCTTTGTCTGTCTGTCTTATTCCGTCTCTGGCTGTTGTTGCCCATGACCGTCATCTACTACCATCCCATTTTCCACAAGCATTCTCTCTGCTGAATCACTTCTTCATTGCGTCACTGTCTCTGAATACAGATGCAAGAGTTTTTGTCTCTCTTCCCTCATCCTCCCTCTCTCTCTTTCCTCATTCTGTCTCTGTCTCTCTCTTTCCCCTTTTTTTTTACCTCCCTCTCTCTCATCACCTTCTCTCTCTTTCATTCTCTCTTTCTGTCTCTCTCTCTATTCTCCCTTCTCCCCTTCTTTCTCTCCTTTCCTGTTCCTGTCCGTTTCAAAATTGTTTGGGCCTGTTTCTCCATTCTTTGCTTTTATGTCTGAAATGATAAGTTTACATAACTTTGTTATCATAAGAATGATTATTTGTTTGGCGTAGAGCTTCAACATTTTCTTAAGTTTACATAACTTTGTTATCATAAAAATGATTATTTGTTCGGTGTAGAGCTTCAATGTTTTCTTATGTGCTCAGTGGGTGCCAAAGGACTGTAGAATGTGGCATGTCCTGCATTCTTTGCTATTCTCTGTCTCTCGCAGAATGATATTACATGATAAGTTTACATAACATTGTCATGATGATGATTATTGTTGGGCTTAGAGCTTAAGCATTTTTGAGTGTGCTAAATGGATGCCAAAGGAGTGTAGAATGTGCCATCCTACACTCTTTGCTATTGTAGCTCTCTCAGTATGATCTGACATATTAAGTTTACCTAATTTTGGAATGATGATTTGTAGCCTAGAGTGTTGGCCTTCCTGTGTGTTCAATGGGGGCCAGAGGAGTGTAGACTGTGTGATGTCCTGCAGGGTGGCGGGCAGCATCACGGCCATTGTGGCAGCCTCTCGCAGCAGTGTGGTGTGCGCTTTGGATCTTCCCCTGGACGTGCTGTGTGCCAACAACAACCAGGAGTCACTGGCTGTACCAGGTGTGGGCCTCTTCTTCTGCCTGGTGGTTTGGAGGGTGAAGCTGTAGAGTGGGTTATTTTTGTACAGTGGGAGACTTTCATCTGAGAATAGGCTTGATGTGGATGTCTGTATGGGCTCTGTGTAAGTGTGTGTGTTTGTGTTTGTGTGTGTGTGTGTTTTTAGTCAGTGTGTGTGTGTGTGTGTGTGTGTGTGTGTGTGTGTGTGTGTGTGTGTGTGTGTGTGTGTGTGTGTGTGTGTGTGTGTGTGTGTGTGTGTGTGTGTGTGTGTGTGTGTGTGTGTGTGTGTGTGTGTGTGTGTGTGTGTGTGTGTTTTTACCATGTGTTCAGCTGTAATTCATGGTGACCTATTCTTCACCACCCTTAGAGGAAGGCATAATAAATTTCAGAGGAAAAACACAACAGTTTTCACAGTCTGCACATTTTCAAGAGATTTCCACATCTGTGATTTAGTATACAGTTTATAACCATCATGTCTTCCTTTGACAAATGTGAAACTGAACTATCCAATGATAACTCAGAGATTCATCACAGTTAACTGAGGCAGCTGAATGGGGATTAAAGTTAGAAGCTCTTCCAGATCAACATACGCAGAGCATGAACACACTCAAGTTTGTGTGTCCATGCAGAAAATCAAAATGTCAGCTGGTACCAGCCGCTGTGGCGAAGTTGTCAGCGTCGTGGACTCCCGGCTGGGAGGTCATGGGTTCAAATCCCATCAGAGTCATGTGGGTTTTTCTGCCCCGACCGGCTCCTACCCAGAGTTGAGTTTGCTGCGGATTCAGTTGGGAAGACTGGGACCACACACAGTCGAGTTTCATCCACTTAATGGATGCGTTTCTGAGAGTGTTGCTCAAATTTCCTGACCAACTGCAGGTGCCTGTATCTCTCGGGCCTGGTTGACGCTGGGATATATTATGAAAGGAAGCATAGAGTACAGCCCTGTCATGTAGTCTCAGACCAAAATGGAAATCCGTAGCATCATCTTAATCATCCTCATTCTCATCGATCAGCATAAAAAAAAAAAAAAAAAATGTCTCAAGTTCTGTGGCCCTTCATGCCACTCTCATGGTGACCTCAATTTTGATGTCCTCTCCACGTCTGTGGCCTTGGTTTGGTTCCGTCTGGGTCACCAGTATCGGCGCGGGTCCATGGGGGCTGTCGTTGGACGGACGTGGTGGCGCCCTCCGGAGGGAGAGCTCACTCACGCCGGCTCCGCGACTAAGCAATTATTGTCGTCAGTAGGGGGCTTAGTAGGTGGTGTCCTGCGTATGTTAAATCAGAACAGGTGCCACTGAACACCACCGAAGTGACTCAGCAGCAGTGCAGTGTCTCCTCCGGTGGGCTGCCTCTTGACGTCTTGACATTGACTGCTCCCTGCGGATTGTCGGTGCCGGGGCTGCGGCGGGGCCGACCGGGCTATGGCTGTGGACGGGGTGTCGGAATGAGTGGTGTGGGTGCACTGCCTCTGAGGTGGTGCAGAGGTTGGGACAGCAACAAAAAAAAAAAAAAAAAAAAAAAAAAAAAGAAAGTCAGCTGGTTTGTGTTTATGCGTTTTCAAATGCATTCTCCTCTGTCCCCACTCTCCCCTCTCTCACCACTCCACCCTCTCCTTTCTTCCTGTTTGGCCAGTTTTCAACCATGAAGTAGCTGGTTGATATGCTTCGATTGCTTTGATAACACTCCCTACCCCATCCCCCTTCCTTCCTCTCCCCCTGTCCCCTCCCCTTCCTAATTTTCACCACTTTTTTTTTTCCATGTGGGTGTTTCAGTTTTCAAAACCACCCCTCTTGCAGTTTTCCATAAGCTTTTGTTAAGCTAGTTGATGCACTGTTATTTGTTTATAATTATATGAGATAGAGGTTTCTTGCACCTGAATCATGGACTGCAGTGTCCTGTATTAGATGTGGTGCATTACAGCTGTAGTTTCTTGGTAGGTGGCTGCATGGTCTGCCTGTGTAAGTGACAGCCTGTGTCACTCTTTCATTGTACAGTGTCATTGTGGGAGTCAGTTTGAAGGGGAAGTGTAGAGAGAGAGAGTGTGTGTGTGTGTGTGTGTGTGTGTGTGTGTGCATGCATTAAGCATGTGTGTTTGTGGTTGCATGTGTTCATGTCTATGTACATGTACTGCACTGTATCAGTTTGTTTGTTTTTCTCACTTCTTCTTCCCTGTGGAATGATGGCTCCTTTTCCTGCAGAGAACACATTGGCATTCCTTTGTTTTCTTTTCTTTTGGCATGTTTACCTGGCACAGTAAGTTTTTTTTCTGGACACTTGCAAGACCACTGGTTTATTCTGATGAGTATTCTTTAGTGTGGCACGTTCAGCACTAGCTGGAACTCCAGATGACCTTGTCCTAAAGTGTTCCATCCAAACTGCGTACATTTTAAGCTCTGGGGAAAGAAAGAATGATCGTTGTGGCTGCATGCAAAGTTTCATACAAGGATGCTGACCAGGCCAAGAAAAAATGCTGAGGACTAGAGGAAGGAGGAAATACCTCCCAACTCAGTGCTCCCAGATTCCATTCCGATGTCTGGAGAGGTCAGGATGGGAAATCAGGTACTGGCCAGGAATGTAATTACTGACAGTGTCACCTGTTCCTTTTGCTGTTCTGCCCATTCCCTAGCACTGTTTTATTAGATGTAGTTCCACTTTCTCTCGTCTGATCCATTGGGTGCGTAACTGTTCTCGAATATACTGTCCATAAACTGTCCGTGTTTTAGTTGTTGTTGTTGACATTCGTTTTTTTTTTTTTTTTTTTTTTTTCTCTGAAGGGAATTTTTCTGAGGGTTTGCTGGAATAGGAAGGAATCGACAAAGATGTGGACAATGGGCATGTTCATTTAAACCAGAGATTCTTGGCACTATACACAGGTGACCGGATCCTTGGTCGCTGCTTAGTGATCCATGTGTCATGTGTAGGATCCAGCTGTATTTTATAGATGTGTACATCAGTGCATGTAATGAACCGACTGTATTGTATAGATGTATATACATCAGTGCATGCAATGATCCGACTGTATTGTATAGATGTATATATCAGTGCATGCAATGATCCGACTGTATTGTATAGATGTATACATCAGTGCATGCAATGAACCGACTGTATTGTATAGATGTATACATCAGTGCATGCAGTGATCCAGCTGTATTGTATAGATGTATACATCAGTGCATGCGATCCAGCTGTATTGTATAGATGTATACATCAGTGCATGCAGTGATCCAACTGTATTGTATAGATGTATACATCAGTGCATGCAATGATCCGACTGTATTGTATAGATGTATATATCAGTGCATGCACATATATTTGTAAGTGTATCTAAGTTTGTGTGATTGTGAAGGCTTGTGCCTGATGAGTTGTCTGGTTTATGATTGATTGACAGGCACAGAGCCAGGGTCACACGGAGCCACCTCCATCAAAGAGTCTCTCCTCAACCTGCAGCCAGCTTCCAAGGTTGGCACAACCTTTCTTTTTACCTGTTTCAGTGTTTGTGTATGTATTTACCACATACTCTCTAAGTAAAAGGATAAATGAAGACATGTAGTGGTTAAACATCTACAATCCAAGAGCTTGTTCTTAGCTGGGTGGTGGACATGTTTGTATATTAGTTTTACAGGCTTATGCTTGAATCAGGTGTATGAGTATGACTCAAGGAACTCCGTTATAAAGAAAACTATTGAATCAAGCATTTCATGTGACAGTCTTTCTATGGGGTGCATTCTATCAATTGAAGTGCAGGTTAGCTCTCCGCTCTTGGGGAAATGCTCCTTATGGTGGTTGTTGTGGAGGAGCATTTACCAGTTTTCATTCATGATGCAAATTCCCTGGACATGATTTTTTTTTTTTTTGTAACTATTTTGTAATTAATTCACTGGGAAAATGCTGGTGTGGTCCTTTTCTCTCTGTCAGGCGACCAGGTGTGACTTAAAGGATCAGCCCGACTGACATGCACAGAAAGAAGAGAGGGCTGAGCTACACTTTTCCCCTTTGTATTGAGCGTGACCAAGCAGACACTGCCCACCATTCTGCTCTTTGCAGTACATCAGCCTTCACAGTGCGCAGTACAATTCTTTAAAGCAGTTGTGTGTTAGATCAGGTTTTGCACCTGCATAAGTCCACTTGATGAAACTGGTCTCAGGAGTCTCCAGACTGTTGTGCATGTGTTTGCTTATCCTGCGCGCTGTGATGCAGGGAGAAGTCCAAGACGCAGCCATGCTGAGTGTGGTTCAGTTGCGGTCAGGTGTCCATGACCCCCAGGTGCTGACCTCTACTCTCATACCTGGACTCCTGTCACCTGACCTCCTTCTTCACTTCCAGGTAACAACGGTAAACAAACCGTGAGACAGCAGTGGTAAAACAACAATTGTAAATAACTTTAAAATAGCAAAGGTGAACAGAAGTGGTTAACAATCAGAGATGAACACCAGCAGTGATAAACGACAGTGGTAAACAACAGTATTAAACAGCAGAAATAAACAGTGATGATGAATGACAGTAATAAACGGTAATGGTAAACAACTGCTGGAAAAGCAGGCTGTTCATTGAGGTCATCAAATCATCTGTTGCCTGAAATTCTTCTAGTGACCTGTTCTGTGCAAAGGTGACAGGAACGCAAAACCTTGTAAAAAAGAGTTAGTTAGGGTGATAATGATGATGTTGACAATGATGATGGCAGAGAGAGAAGCCATGGCAATGCAACTTTGTCTAGTGCAGTCTCTGCTTTTCCATTACATCATGGTCATACAGTGGTATTGGCATCTTTGACATAGCATAACCTATCTCCCTGAGAAAATTACGCAATATGTAATTTCTTCTTGTTTTTTTTTTTCCTGTGTTTTATACTCACATGATGAAAACATACTCAAAAGTGGCAAAGCTGTTCTCTTTTTTTTTTTTTTTATCATTTCTAAGCTAAATCAGATATGTATCTTTTAGCTCTGCAGTGACAGGTTTCAAAGTTCAGTCATTCACTGTAAACCAGTTCATTCACTGCGGGCGGACAGTAATTCTTTCAAGTGATAACTTCCTTGGAAGCGACTTGAAGATAAATGGCATACATACTGTAATTTTAAGACTCCAGATTGCTTCAGCATATAGGATGTTTCAGCATATAGGATGCCTCCCTTTATAATTGATTTTTCATTCTTTCTGTCTCTTTTGTGTCCAGTTAGCATTTTTTTTCTGCCAGGTGATGTCACCTGTTTACTCTGTGGACTTTTTTGTGAACTTTATCAAATGTGCAAGAAACAAAGAACGAACAATGAAATGAAACTGTAATTCGTTTTTCTTTTCCCTGCACATACTGATGTTTTGATCTGCTTGATTGTGTACGTGCTGCCGCTTCAAGATGTGTGATGAGTGCCTGGTGTTTTGATCTGCTTGATTGTGTATATGCTAATTACTGCTTTAAGATGTGTAATGAGTGCCTGGTTTTTGGTCTGCTTGATTGTGTATATACTGCTAATTACTGCTTTAAGATGTGTAATGAGTGCCTGGTGTTTTGATCTGCTTGATGTGTGTATGCTAATTACTGCTTTAAGATGTGTAATGAGTGCCTGGTTTTTGATCTGCTTGATTGTGTGTATGCTAATTACTGCTTTAAGATGTGTAATGAGTGCCTGGTTTTTGATCTGCTTGATTGTGTGTATGCTAATTTACTGCTTTAAGATGTGTGATGAATGCTGTGTCAGACGGAGAGCCAGTGCGTGGCGGGGGGAGCAGTGCGCAGTGTGGACTTCAGGTGTTTGCCTTGCTGGACAGCCAGCTGCTCTTTGCCGCACATCTGGTGAGTTGGAGGGAGGGTGGAGGTGAGGGCGGTGGGGGTGGGGGAGGTGAGAGAGGAGGAGTAGTAGTAGTGTTGATGAGGAAGAGAGCCTGGCAAGCTTTTTTTTTTTTCCCTTTAATTCTTGGTGGAGCTTGAATTAAGGGCTGGCCTTCAGGCCTTCATGAAGAATCTGGAACATTTTTTTTTTTGTGCTGTAAGCTTGCAAGATGTACACAAATTAGTTTCTTTACATATTTCACCACACAAAGTAAACATACATATGGAGATATGCACACACATTTAGAAACTAGGCTTACTTTATCGAGACTGTTTCATTGAAAATTCATGGCAAGCTTTGTTTTCAACCTTGTTTGTATTGATTTGAAGTCTGAGAAAAGAAAGAGATTGTAGTGTGTACATGTGAGTTATTGATAGAAGAGGAGTGCAGTAACACTTGTGTGCATATTGTGTGCATGTGTACACAGACACAAGTTTGTATGTGGATGGTGTATTTGAAATCCAAAGAGCACTTAGCTGTCACATGCTATCTGTGCTGTTCAACCAGCCACTGGAGAAGGAGCAGCGCCCCAAAGGCCTGTGTGGACTGCAGGCCTCGCAGTCAGGGGCAGCTCACGGCGTTCTGGTGCTCGTCGGCAAGACCGACCCTGTCGACTCCACCTTCCCTCCACCAACAACATGGCTTCCTAC
The DNA here is from genome assembly GCA_016801955.1 of Conus betulinus. NCBI lineage: Eukaryota > Metazoa > Mollusca > Gastropoda > Neogastropoda > Conidae > Conus > Conus betulinus. The sequence continues at coordinate 82,650 of JADBJO010000052.1, read as the reverse complement.
TCTTTGGCCCTGACTTTCTTTCCAACCAGACCAGGTGTGTGTGTGTGTGTGTGTGTGTGTGTGTTTTCTGCTTTGGTAGTATATGCAGGAGGGAAACAGTAGAGCTTCGGTTCACATGAGACAAACATAAATAGCTTGTTGCCAGTACTCATGTTCTACCTGTCTGTCGGCTAGGGCACACAGCTTGTGGGTGTGCTTGCATTGATATTTGTTGTTTTCTTTCTTCCTTCCTGTACCCACCTGTGTCGAAATTCATTGGTTTTTTTTTTTTTATCCCTCTTCTCACCTTCGCCTGTTCGCTCTTTTGGAATGCTTGGAGCTCTTTTAGTAAAAATTCTGTCTCCATCTAGAAATTTTGTGCAAGAATTTTTTTTGGGGGGGGGTTTCACTTGCTGTGTATGTGTGAGTGTGTGTGTGTGTTTTTTTTTTTTTTTTTGATGATTTGGTATTGTTGTTGAGGTGTATATATCAGTCCTTGTGGCTCATTCACCAGTCACTGGTCTAGAAAGCGGTTAGCCTTTTTTGTGGGTATGGTATGGAAGTTTTTTTTCATCTGTTGCAATCTGATGACTGGTTTGTGAGAGTGCTCTCACTGTCTGCAGTGGACACCAGCTGTGCGTTCTGCAAGGTTGTTTGCCAGGACAGCTCTTTAATATGTTTATGTATTGTGTGTGTGTGTGTGTGTGTGTGTGTGTGTGAGAGGTCGATTGTCCACTGATCAAGATCTAAAAAAACATGTTGGGAATTCAAATCATCTGAAGTGTGTGCTGTATTGTGGTGTGGTGTGTGGGTTGTTTTTGTATTAGATCTTCCAATCAGGAGTGAAGCGACAGTGGTGTTTAGATCTGCAAGCGCTAAGTTTTTTTTTTTTTTTTTTTTTTTTTTCACATTTTTAATCAAACAAGATAGAGATTACAGATGCGCATAAAGAGGACAGTGCGCCAAGTCATATGTACATTAGCATCATTTCTGTATAAACAGTTAATGGCATATGTCCAAAACAGTTTGTTTTTTTTTAAGAAGGAACAACAAAAAAAAAACAAAAAACAACAAGCAAAATAAACATAGACATGTACATAAGTTTAGCACAACAGGGGAAAAACAGTGGGGAAAAAAAGTGACATCATCTTTTTTGCAAGATTAAACAGATTATTGCTTCTCCTCCCTTCCTCACTCTCTCCATTTCAAAGGGAGGTTGTGAAGGAAAGAAGACTGGGCATATGGAAATGTGTATTAGAGATCAAGATCTTAAAGAAATGTTGTCTTAAGGAATCATTGGCTTATAGTTGTTCCATGCAGCATGAAAATGGTTTAGTTTGTTGTTGACTTTAGCATTAAACAATTCGATTTATATCTATTGCTCAACTGACTCTGAAAAATTGAAGCATTTGGTCTACATGTTTTGATTTTGCACTTATATATATAAAGTTTAGCTAGCATAATAATGAAATTAAAAAACTGTCTCTGTTTTCACACGTTGATCTATTCCAAAAATAACGATATCTCGTGTGATTTTGATGCTAGATGTGTTTCGGCATTTTTCAAATAAATAACTTTTCAACTTCTTTCCAAAAAGTTTGAGCGTGGTTGCACATCCATAAGAAGTGTTGGACCGAATCTCTCTCTCTCGTTACAAAAAGTACAACTTGTTGTGTTTGTTAAGCCCATAGCATTTAAGACAATATTTGTACCAATTCTGTGTACGATTCGAATTTGTAACCATTTTAACTTTATATCTTTGATTTTTTGGGTGAGTAAATACTTTATTCCAATGGATTTCAGAATTCAGTTTGTTTAGCCATTTGGAGCAGCAATTTGGCTTGCGCTCATCTTGAATGAAAATTTCATAGAACTGTTTGGCTCCTTTATTTTCCTTCATAATAATATTTAAAGCCTTCGGTGTGTTAGGGTTTATGTCTGTGTTATTATATTTTGATACCCGTTTTCCTTATGAATTGTTTCATTGAAGAAATCCATCCATTGTATGAGACAAAATCTATGGTGTAGTCAACATTAATGCTAAATTCTCCAAAGTTCATAAATTGTCCGTTTGGTTTCAGAAAGTGTTTTATTGCGAATATCCCTTTCTCAATTAACTTGTTTTGCTTGATTACCGCATTTCCTACTTTTATCATGTCATTGTAAAATACGGGTTCAACAAGTAGTTCATTTAATGTCTCGGGTGTCACACAAAGACAAAATTCCCGATAGGCTGTAAACGTGTCTTTCCAAAATAAATTAACACTTGTGTATCCAGAACCGTACCCTGGTCCATAATTTTCGATTCTATCACTGAAAGGGTATGTTTTTAAAAAAAAATTCTTCCATTTATGACTTGTGGTTTTAAGTTTCTTTATCCACAGAAGTTTCAAAGCATTAATGTATTTTTTTATATCAGGTATGTTTAAACCACCTTGCTTTACAGTCTTCACTGCTGTTTTCCTGCTTATTCTATCTTGTTTGCCATTCCAACGAAGCTGAAACACATCTTTTGAAGTTTTTTAATTAAAAGGTCAGGAGGGTTAGGTAGCAAAATCCAGAGGTGTATAAGTTTTGATAGAATAAGGGACTTGAGAACTGCAACTCCTCCGACTGGCGTTATACTTCTCTGAGACCAAATTTTAAATAATATTTTAACTTCCGAAAATTTGTCATTATAATTTAAGTTTTCACATTCTTTTAGGTCTTGAGTGAACCAAACACCAGTATTTTGAATTTTAGAAGGATTCCATATCATTTTCAGATGAGGACAGTATCTTTTTTTCGAGTTTTTATAACACCCTAACCATATTGATTGCGTTTTTTCATTATTCAAGAGTAGGCCTAGATTTCCTTTTAATGAAAATAAGAGGTAAATCAATAGCTTACGCTACAATGAAAAAGAAAAAAAAACGTCAGAAAAAGAAATCGAAATCACCAAAAATAAAGAATCTTGAGAGGATAGAGAATAAAGGAGAAGCTGAAATAAGAATGATTGAAGAAAAAAATCAAGAATTAAGAGCGATCAGGGATCAGAAAATGGAAGGTGTACTGTTACGGTCAAAGGCGAGGTGGATCGCAGACGGTGAAAAAATCTCGAAATACTTTTGTAACCTGGAAAAAAGAAATTATATTAGTAAACAGATGACCAGACTAGTGACCAAAGATGATGAAGTAATAAAAGAACAGAAAGATCTTTTAAACGAAGTTAAAACTTTCTACGAAAACTTATACAAGAAAAAGGTAACTGAAAAATGCGAAATAAAAAAACTTGTTAAAACAATTCCAAAAATTATCTGAAGATGATAAACAAATGTTGGAAGGGGAAATCACTTTAGAAGAAGCAAGTGTAGCTTTAAAAAATATGAAACATGGCAAAAGCCCAGGTTCAGATGGGTTTTGTGCCGAATTTTTTAAGTTCTTTTGGAAAATACTTGGCCCACTGTGTGGTAAGATCTATAAATGAATCGTATAGAGATGGAGAATTTTCGGCAACACAGAAGGAGGGACTGATATTTTCTATACCAAAAGGTGATAAACCCAAAGAATTTGTAAAAAAACTGGCGTCCCATCTCCCTCCTAAATGTAGTTTACAAGATAGCTTCCTCGTGTATTTCCAAGAGAATCAGAAATGTTTTACCTTCTATCATCAGTGAAGACCAAACCGGTTTCATGGCTAACAGATATATGGGTGACAATATTAGACTGATTTATGATTTGATTAATTACTTAAATGTAAGAAATTTCCCTGGTCTGTTGCTATCTATAGATTTTGAAAGCCTTCGACTCCCTCGACTGGGATTTTATGTTCAATGTGCTAAGGGCTTTTGGTTTTGGTAACAGTATATGCCACTGGATAGAAACTTGCTATAAAGATATTAAATCAACAGTCACTGTAAATGGCCAGACTGCGCAATGGTTTAAAATAGAAAGGGGGTGTAGACAGGGAGACCCTATATCTCCTTATCTATTTATAATATGTGCAGAAATTCTAGCGATAATGATAAAGGAAGACAAGAACATAAAAGGTATAGAAAATAAACGATATAGAACACAAAATAGTTCAGTTCGCTGACGACACTCAGCTAATAAACACTGGTGACAAAACTTCATTTGAACGATCTATAAATGTCCTTACCACGTTTGGCAGAACTGCAAGCGCTAAGTTTGTAACATTTCGTATTCCGGATAGACAGTTTCGTTCAGAGATTTGAAGAGAGACTAGATCTGCGTGGCTGGCTGGGCAATGATCACACTGAAACTGAACTTCATTGCAAACATGCTGATACACATATATGTATTTCTGTATGCAGGATTATTGTAACATTCTGTGTGTGCGCTTCTTCTACTTCCTTTTAAAATCTTTTCCCATGAACTGTGACACAGAAATTCATGTTGACAAGACCAACTTGGTGTGTGCAGAAAAAGCCAGGCAACTGCTGAATGGACTGGTAAGAAGCAGTAAGGCCGTATCGTCTACCTCTGTGCCCATATCGGGGGTCCCAGGGGAACCACAGATCAAGAGTGTCAGTGACTCCAAACCCCTTGCTTCCAAAGGTGAGCCATCCGATCGGTCACCTAGAGAAGACAGTGAGGGCAGCTCCACGATCAGACTTCCGCCGGTCGGAACTGCTTCCAGAGCATCAGGGTCTAAACTGGTGGAGGACATCACCGACAGTTCTCAGGGTGTGTGGTGGAAGTGGACTGTTCAGGGAAGCGCGTTTCCTCTCCGCAAGTTTTGGAACAGAGAGACGGTGGATTCTCCCAAAGCGCCCCCAAGTTCAACAACTCCAGGCTGGCAAAGAAGTATGAGATGAACTGGACTGACGATGCTCCAGACAGTGCTTCCAGCAGTGTGCCTTCAAAGTCGGCTGGTGTTTCGCGCAGTGAGGTGGGGAGGGTTGAGAGCACACCGGCTCCGTTGACCAATGGACATGCGTCTGCTGAAAGGGCGGCGCCCATGTTTTTCCTGTCCCACAGTGCCCAGGGCTCTATGGACAGCACTGCTGGTGCACAGCAGACAACCAGTTCCTCTCTATCAGGGCTCCATGCAGACAGGGAAGAGAGGGGAGATGGGGGATCAGAGCAGCAGTCTCTCAACAGCGCGACAGCAATTATGAACTGTTGGAGAAACAGATACAGGCTCAGGTGAGAGGTTTGCCTAACATCACGTTGAATCTTTGGTTAATAAAGCGTTGAATCTTTGGGATTTGTGCTTGGTCTGCAGCCATGGTCTGACTATTTTGTGCATATTTGTGCTATTAATATTCTGTCAACTGTTGCAAGTAAGCTACGCATCAGTGGAGTCCAACATAAATTATATTCAGTCAGTTTCTGACACAAAGCTTTTATAATAAAGTAGCTAATAAAAGGTTGAAGGAAAGTTATATACTTTTGACCTTTTATCAGTATTTGTACTCTTATTCAACATATTCTAAATGTGAGCAAATCTTTGGAATGCATCTTCAGTTCATGAAGGATACACCCCAAAGTCTGTAACTATCATTGGAAATGTATGACATTTCTAATGATACACATAATCAGAATTGTACATAGTATTTTTTTCTGAGATTATGATTTGCCCTTTAATTGCTAAAGTTTTTGTGGAATATTCCCACAGCTACCGAAAACCATTTTTTTGCAGTGCAAAATGAGCATGAACTGAACTTCTAGAATTGGGTTATTATTATTTTCAATCATTAAAAAAAAAGCAGACTGTTTTTAGATCTGAATCGCACCAAAGTGTGTATGAATGGTTGAAAGTGTTACACTGGGTGAAGGTTGAAAAGTGTGTGTCTGTTTCCATGTTGTTGATGATGTTCAAAACTGACCGATGTGCTGACTCACCTGCAAACCAGGAATGTGGAATCTCCCTGGCATCTTGATGCTGACTCTATATTTTATGGCCATCTAACACACAACTCCGAAGTCTCAAGCAAGTTCAGATTCATTTTTGGAGTCTGTGATGTTTTCTGATCTGCAGTCATTGATTAAGCGGCACCCAGAGTGCTAAACTGTCCAGTCATGCTGAATGAACAGTCATATTACCATCATTCATTGTCAAAACGATTTTGTTCTCACTTTATTTCACAAGCATTAGCCCCCAAGGAGGATGCATCATCAACAAGAGACAGAATATGTACATGAAGTAATAATTGCCTGGACTGAAGATTCAGAAAATCTTCAATGTTTTACAAGTTGTATATAGTCTTTTAGAAATGTTTTCCCAGGTCAGTAGTGTGACCAGAGTGTGAAGTCATTTTCAGTAACAAGCTCTCTAAATCTTTGTGTGATGTTGCCTCTTCAATAGTTTACCCTTGGACAAATGCCAGTGTAAACAAGGAAATCATTGTCTGGTGGGTTTGTTGTGTGATGACATGCTCAAACACATGCACACTTAGAAATGTATGCGTATTTTGATTGTAGTGATAAGAACAAAAGTACAGATACAAATTTTCATGGTGTGTATTTTTGTGAGCTTACATAGTGCATATATATACACATGTACATATGTGAATGAAGTACTCCACACTGAGATGTGCTTACATAGATTTTCCATGTCATTTTCAGAGAGATCAGATTGATGCACTTCAAAAAAGGCTGGCTGACTTATCCACGTAAGTGTTCTGGGTTCTTTTGTGCTGTTGTTTTCAGTTGGCTGATATTTCTGGAAATTAAGTGGTGATGACCGTTAATTATATGAAAGGCATCTGCTGATATTTCTGGAAATTAAGCAGTGATGACCGTTATTTATATGAAAGGCATCTTTGAGGCCATTTTTCAGATGACAGATACAGACTTTCATAACACTTGGTCCTAATATTGAGATCTAGATGTATTTTGAAACGAAGAGAACAACAAAAGTGTATCCCTCATCATGCTGTCACAAACACACATTGATCTCATTACCATTGTTATCTTCTTAACTATTGGTCATGAAAGACCACACTCCTACCCCCTACCCCCCTCCTTACGATCTCCTGGACCCTGTGGCCCACACTTAGTGGAATTACCAGTGTTGCCAAGTGTTAACTGGTGTCAAAGCAACGAAAAATCGTTTTGGATTCAATGTTCGTTCACCCCATCATGCATGCACATGCCACAGCTGAGGAGGATCAGCATTTTCTGTTTTTCTCTACAGTTACGACTGTACAGATTTAACTCACCCTGTAGTACCAGTTCTCTCCCCTTTCTTTCAGTAGGTACTGCCTGTTGAGAAAAATGGGAAAAGAAAAAGGTAGAGAGAAGCTGTCGTTCAACAGGTCATGAAATGATGATGAAAACTATGTGGTATCATTTGTTTACTTGGTGAAGAACATCACGTCCATAGGTAGGAGCTTGAGTCAAAACGTCATAGAAACCCTTATTATTTCCATTAAGAAATTTTCTAGGAAGGCTGTGCAAATGAACTATAGATTGTTGATTTGAAAAGTGGCGGTGAAGAGAGTTCATGGTGTTCACATCAGCGTTGGAGGAATGTTGCATTTCACTCTGGAAGGTTGCATTTTGCTCTCTTTGTCTTTTGATTCTGTGATATTCAAACGGGGCATTGTGGACAGGTATGAGCAGGTATGATTTTCATCAATATGAATCCTTTCTATCTTGGATTTTTAATTAAAATTTTGAGTTTTTGTCATTGTTTTCATATCTCTCTCACTGAGCAGTCATTTTCAGGGGATATATTTGGTGGTAATTCCTATTCTTATGATTTGGCTTGATTTACATTCTGTAAGATTTTGTGTTTTTTCACACAGGATGGTGGAAGACACAGCGTGTGTGTTTCCTGTGCGTTACCAGAAAGTCACAGAACCAGGTACACAGCTTTCTTTGTTCATCCCTTTATTTCAATAGGACTTGCGTATACTGTGAATACTGTTTATGTGGTGTACCTATGTGGAAAATGTGACATACTTTTGACTGTCAGTGATTATGTACACTCATGTGACTGCACACACAACACACACATGCATGTATGCATGTGCGCACACACACACACACACACACACATACCTTTATTAAATCTTTTCTCCTTTTCTTTTTTTGATTCTTTTTACTTCGTGTAGATAACCTGATCCTATCTCCTTGTTTGACTGTAGGTAGGTGTGCTTGTGTCCAGGGTAGAACTGACTCTAGCAATTTCTGAGCAGATTAGTGTCTTGGTTGATTGTTAATGATAAAGACCTTTCCTAGCAACTCCATGAAGATCCAACTTGCCTTTGGAAAAGGATGAGAAAGTAAAGTACAATTTAATTAGCGACACCCACATCACTGTAACTGGCTGTCTGTAACTACTGCTGATGCAGGAAAGGGTTGATTCCTGCCATGTGGTAAATACTAGCCGGTATGATGTAGGATAACTATAACTAGATCCCATCCTGATACATATACCTAGATCAAATCCTGATGAACATGCCTAGACTTACTTGACTTATGCCTCTTTGATTCCTTGAGGAACATTGGGCCCACGACAACACTCCTCCAATACACGTGATTCTGGCGGGTCCTTAGCTCGGCCCATGTCATTCCGGCGGCCTTCACCTCGGCGTTGACACTCCTAGATCCATTCCTAATAAATATGTCTAGATCCAGTCCTAAGTACCAAGTGAATGGCTAATCATTTCCCTTGAGAAGTCCTTTTGAGCACCACCTTTTCCTTCAGCCATCTTGATTAACCTGTCACACCATCAAACTCAAACTTCAGATCAGTCTTGAGGATTTTGCTATCTGGCTCCGAGACATGGAGGCAGATTAAGGTGCTGCAGCAGAACAGAAATTCAGTAACACCTGTCTGAGGCGCGTCATTAATACTTGATGGCGGAGCAAACTCGGCGACGAGGAGGTGTTCTAGTTGGAATGAGACAAACTCTGGTCAGTTTCTTACTAGACACACAGAAAGAAATGATTGTCAGGTTTGAAACTAGTCATGAACATGGATATTGAATATTTCATTGGAGAAGCTTCTTTCATGCAAATGTTTAGTGCTCTGTATTTCATATCAGTTTGTCCACTGCCAATGCACAGAAAGAAATGACAGTGAAAAACACTCTGTGATGACAGAGGCTGTGACAATACAATGTGTGGTTGAGGGAAGCGTGTCAGTCGCAAGTTTCTGCTGGACAACGGTCGACTCCAGCTGGAACCGGTCAAACAGGCTTTCGGTCTCTTGACTGTGGAACTTATACTGGGTGAGAAGCATCATCATTATTCCCTGTGTTTGTTAAGTAGAAGTTATGGATGCGTGTGTGTGTGGATGTGTGTGTGTGTGTGTGTGTAACTAACTACTGGGGTGGAAACACTGCCATTATTCCCAATGTGTGTGTGTGTGTGTGTGTGTGTGTAAGTAATACTGGGTGAGAAACATCACCATTATTATTCCCTGTTTGTTTAGGGTGTTTGTGTGTGTGCGTGTGCATGGGTAAACATACGTTCTCATGCTTGCGTATGTGTGCCCATGTTCTTCCGTACATGTGCCCACACATCAAAAACTATTCACTTATTTATCCAGTCTCTGATCTCTTATCCTGTAAATTAAACACCCCGAAATGTAATCAGTGTTTAAGAGTTGTGAAATGATGACCAAAACATTGGTCAGCAGTGGTTGTCTCTCCTGCATGTTAGCAAAGCCATGACGGCTGTTTTTCAGAGGGGGAGCCCCTGGTGCTGGGGGCCAACATCGACGGCTACATCCCCATGAGGTTCGCCCCCAACACCCAGCTGCAGGTGACTGGCATCCCCCTGGCCTACTCCCCACAGCTCAGAACCAGGGCCCACAAGAAGGAGCCGTCTTGAAGAAACATCACTCCAGTTCTGTGATGCTGGCACTGGACAGAGACAGGAAGGATTGTTTTTATTGTGTTAAAGACTCCTGCATATGGGCGGCCTAGCTCGCTGCATTTTCTTCTCCTCTTGTGTGTGTGTGTGTGTGTGTGAAATGGGGAAGCTTGTTTTATATATGAGGCATGTTCCCATGCATTTAGAAAAAAAATGTTCTTCCTGAAGTAACTTTTTTGAAATACTTACATGACCAGATGATAGCCTTTATTCTACTCATCTCTTGAAATGTTCTCTTTATGACAATGAAAATTAAAGGGCCCAACTATGATGAGCCATTATATATGTGACTGACCTCCCTTGGTTACACCCCACCTGAGTGCTTGATGAATCAAGTTTCTTTCCATTCTGAGGAATTAAGAGCACTTCCACCGCAAGCAGGAAAATGGCAATCATCAGATCAGGTTAGGATAAGAAGAATGTGCATTTTTATTATCACTTTTATTTGTAAGAGCTTTCAAATTTTAAATATATATTATGTTAATCTAAAAGCTTTTAATTTTTGAATACGCTATTTTATACAAATTGAAGTCTTTTTAGACATGATGAAAGTTGAGCAGTATCATTTGTTTTTTTGAAAATGGATGAATTTGTGAATGATGGAAAGCCCAAATGTCAGCTCAGAACTGAAAGATGATGGGCTGGAAGTTGGCTGCTGTACAAGATCTTTGTACTTATTCCTCATTTTGGCTGGAAAATTGAACCCCCACCCCCTCCCCCCCCCCATTTTTGTGTGTGTATATTGAATGGAGAACCTGAATCTCTTTGAAGAAAAAAAAAAGGGAGAAAGAGAGAGGAAAATTATCAGATTGACATTTATTGAAACCAAGTGTGCATGCTCAGTGTGTGTGTAAATATTATCAGGAGTATTTCCATAAAATTTTCGGTCATGGGTTTGGCCAGTAAGAATACCATGATTATTTACGTTTTAACAAAAAAGCAAGGGTTCTTTTCATTCATCACACAGATGGAATCTGAAGAAGTACAGTTAAAAAAAAAAAATTCCCAGCTAACAAAATTTGACCCGTTTCATTACCCAACATTTCCCATTTTCAGTGGACATGCATGCCAAAGATGTACACACCTAGTTTGAGCTGTGACATGAGAATGAATCAGCTTTATCGCTATGGAGGTCATGAATTCCAACAAACCTCAGAAGAAGAAATATTTCATATTGTGATTGGCATGAATACGTCAATGTATTCCGTTGAAGCTACATTTTTTCAGACTATCGCTGTTACAGTGTTACTAATTATGCAATATGTGCTTGATATGTTTGATTGTTATCTTGTATTCTTTCGCTCAACGCAGAGTTGAAACATCCGAACATCTTCATTCCACCTTTGTATATTTCACACAGTTAGGTACTATGCTTTAAGTAAAGGACAAAGACCCATTTTTCTTTAATTTAACTTTCAGTATTCTTTGTGAGTGCATTTAAAAAAAGAAATGTGAAGAAATTTGTTCACCCCCTTTTCATCAGTTATCTGAAAATCACCATTTTATGTTGGAATTTTGAAGCTGCACATCAACATTTGTTGATGATGTGTACACAAGTATGCTGTTACAGATGATCTTCAACCTGAACATGTAACAACCGACTGTTGAAAATGTCTTTTACTTGCCAAAGTATCACAACCAAATTTTCAACAAAGAGAGGGTGCAAAAAAAAACGGTCCTTTCAAATTTTTCTTTTTTTTTTTTCCCCATCTGCACATTGATTGTGTTCAGACGATCTCAATTTAGATGAAAGACAACCAACAACGCTTCATTCTCACTTGCATAATAGTTCTGTACAGACTCTGTTACTTGAAAATGTGAGTCATTTTATATGTAAAAAAGAAGGCTTTATATGTAACATTTTATATCATTTCATTTTTTTTGTTTTGTTTTTACTTGTACCAGTGTACTATGCATTACATGAAAGACGCTAAGATAAAGAAAGCACAGGAAAAATGGAGAGAGAAAAAAAAAAAAGGACAGAATTTTAATTTTTTTTTTAAATTATGTAAACTATTTTGCATGTTTGGTTGAGGGCAGATGCAGGGTATTGTTTAATACAGATTCCAGGAATGCTTGTGTGGGTACAGTTTTTAAGACAGAGATGACACCATGTGGTTTAAATTTTTGTGTTGATAAGTGATTGCCCACCACTGAACAAATCACCTTGGTCATTTTTGTACGAGGGGATTTTGGAAGATGTCAGTTATCCTGTTTTTTTCTTTTCTTTTTTTCCCCTGTTCTTCAGTTCAGCTCCGATGTTCAATCTTGAAGGTTTTTTTTTTTTTTTCTATTCAACTGATCTTAATCCCTCCATAAATGCAGCCAGACATGTACCATCTTTAGGCGTGTGTAAACATGACATCACAGTGTGCATGGTTTTTGTTGTCTGGTTTGCATGGTCCATCACACCAGCACATGACGATTCTTTTCTTTGCAGGATGGAGTGGAATTTAATGTGCAGACAAGATTTTTTGTTGATGTTCTTTGTTACATGCATGCATTCAGACACTGAACCTTGGTTTGCAGTCACATCCATAGGAACTGGAGGGGGGGTTGATTCTGAAGAGAAAATTCATTACCACGCCGTCTCAAGCAGGAATGAACCCATCTGCCTCAGCAGGTCCATATAAAATGGGAAGATGTCAGTAGATTTTTTGATTGCCACTCTCCCTGTTCTTTGTAATGTATAATGAAAAAGATAGATATGTTGACACATGACCCCTCTACCACAAAACAAATTGTTTTGCCCCTCAACTACTTCACTGGCACCAAAATCAAAATTCAACTTACATTGTTTATAGGCCAGCTGACTGCAAAGGGCTGTATCAAAGTTGTCATCTCATCAAAGTCCATTCCCTACACAGATGTTAAAAACCAACAACTTGTTAACCCAGATGACAAAAAAAATCATGGTTCATGTTGTTGATTTTGAGTTTGGATGCGAAATAATTCTACAGTCATTCATCCATAGGTCAGTCATTGGATTTTGACAAATTCGTGATCTGTGTGGGCATAAGTTGCTTTTGAAAGACGCTGTCATAATTTCCACCCCCCACCCCCCCTATTGAGTGTGTGTGCGAAAGAAGTGAGTTTTTTTTTGGTATGAAACGTTTTGAATCAGTAGGTCCCATATCAGAGCGAGTACATTGGGGGGCAGGTGGTGGTGGTGGTAAGTTTAACAAAACGCAAATTAAATCCTTTTCTATTAAACACACACTAAATCAGTGAAACACATCTGACTCTAACGTAAAAGAAAACAATTCACCAACACCCCCCCCCCCCTCCCCCTCTCAGAGGATGAAATCTACAAAGTATCTCCTTTTCTTGTATGTATCTCACTGGGTTACTTTCATCGCTGCATGCCATCGGAAAAGTTTTACATCTGTTCCAGAACTGTTCAGTTTAAGACAAAATGGTTATTGAGCAAGGTTGTGCTGCTTCACTGAAATCTAAAAAAAAAAAAAAAAAAAAAAAAAAAAAAAAAAAAAATCCACCAAGCATCGGATTTGAAGACAATGCAGATCTTCCATATTTCAAGTTTCCTTCTCTTAAAGCTCTGAACAACTTGGAACATTTTCTATGGAAGAACCCTTTCTGGTTGACATGCAGTTTTCAAACATAGTTCATGTAGAGAAAAGTTTTCTCAGTATAGTTGGGGCAGACTTCAACAGATTGTAGTTGTGTAAGCAATCACACACACACACACACCCTCAAGGGAGACTATATATCTTTGCTGCATATACATTGAAGAGCATGCTTAACAGCGTCACTTTGTTTTACCAACAGAATGTGTTCATATGCATTAATTTGCACAGGTTTGCAGTAAGCCTGGGGGTTTGCAATGCTTGGCATGTGTTCACACTGTGTCTATGAGCAATGTATGACATGCACTCTATCATGCTGCTTTGATGTGTTCACATATGTAACTTGATGCCCCTGTGTTGGTGGTGCATGTGTCTGCAGATGCAGTGGTACTTGTTATGCAACGATGAAAATCTGAAATTAAAAAACTGTACAGACGAGTTTTGTCTTGCATTTTATAACATGGACCTGATGCAATATTTCCAGTCTTCAAGAAGCACACAACACCAGTTGAAAGCAATTTTTTGTTGTTCTCGTTTATTCAAACTTCCTTTTTTTTCCAACCATGGCAACTTCACAAACTGAACCAGTATAAATCAATCCAAGTAAAATACACTTTTATCAAAAGAGCTAGATCACACACACACACACACACGCTCTTGGGGTCAATTAGAGAGGCAGGCAAAACAGAATGTGCTGCTGGTAACGAACATTGGAAGAAACTGAGAAAACTAGTTATATATGAATGTTTGAACATCGAAACATTTCAGCCAAGTTGATCTCTGTGAAAAATTAAGTTATATGAAAGCACAAACATGTAAATCATTCAACAAGTTACATGAACATCTAACCTGATCACAGACACCAACAGGCATCATTCCATTCATTTAGAAAGGTAAGCAGATCACTGAACTTCACTGAATATTCAAATACTCCATCTGCTGCACAACTTCATTTGAGCAGCCAAGACTCTTACATGAAACCTGTCCACATCTCAACTCCCCCAACAAACAAAAGTTGTTATGCCCTGAGTGAACAAAAATGCAGTGCTATTCGAAACCTTTTGTTCCTGAACATAATCAGCTCTACAACAGGCACTGGTCTGCCCCGAGTCAAAAATGTTTATCAGTGTTCCCTGTTTGTTCTGTGTCCCTTGTGTCTGTATCTGTGCTAGAAGAACTGGTGCCATAAGCAGCCTCATTTGGAGTCTGGGGCACCTGTCTGACCATGGACACATCACTTATCTCCCTTAGCTGGCGTTTATAGAGGCGGCGGGTTTCGGGAAATCGCGCGCGCGCGAGTCGACCCGAGAGAACTCGCGCGAAGAATGTTGCTACTTTCGGTTTGCAAGTGTTCATAGAGGACGCGGGTCTCTCGAGGCGGCAAATCTGCCAACCGGCGCGGGAAATTACCAGAAAGAGTTGCCATTTCTTGTACGCGCGGGACGCGCCGAACTTTGTGTTGGCTGTACTTTTGGTGGCTGTGTTCACAGACATCGCACGTCCATTTGTGATACACGACGGCTCAAGATGGATGTTGACCAACTCATCACTGCAGTTTTCAACAGACCGTTAATATGGGACAAAAGAATGAAAGAATATGCCAATAGGAATCTTGTGGACAAAGCGTGGAAGGAAATCAGCATGGAGATGAACATTGAAGGCAAGTTTTATTTTTGTAATAAAAGTGCGTGTGTGTGTGTGTGTGTGTGTGTGCATGCATGTGTGTGTGTCAGTGTGTGCATGCATGTATATGTGTGTGTGTGTGTGTGTGTGTGTGTCAGAACTGTTTAGTCTACACATTTGGTGTAGAATTCTACGCATTCCGACCCCAAATACGCAAATACGCATTTTGGAACCTCGGTACGCATTTCAGCATTTCGCCGGTACGCGATTTCGAAACACAAGCTATTTTGTGTGTTGCCGTCTTTTGACAAACTTGATGCGCCATACAAGCAGCCTGACATTCTGCTGCGTTCAGCAGGGCTGCCCGCCCGCCTCTGTTATTGACTTATTTCCCTTTACTGCCCGCTAAGGTTGCAGGTCAGAAGAGCTTGCTGAACGCGTTACGGTCGCGTTCCCGCGTTCCATTTTCCATCAAAATGGCCGACAGTTCATCAAAGCGCCAAGTTGATTCTTCTGACTTTTCTCCCATCAAAAAGAAGAAAAAAGTTGCTGATCAAACCTTTCTTTCTCTTACCATCAACGCTACCCGTGCCTTGTGTCATCCAGGAGAGGGGAGAATTACGCTCATTGCATGTTGTGCAAGAAGGGATTTCTCCGTCAAACATGCCGGCATGTTTGACTGCAAACGGCATATCGAGAACCAGACGCACAAGGACTTTGAAAGTAAAGCAGCAAAGCAGATGTCTCTAGGTGGATTTTTTTTGCAAAGCCTTCAACTTCGAGCAGTGAAACTTCTCTCAATCAAGATGTTCTGAGAGGAGAAGCCATCGTGTGCCTTCCTTCTTACCTTTCAGGCTGAAGAGCCTCTGGTCCACCAGCTGAAGAAAGGGATGGAAAAGCTGCTGAAATCCATTCTCAGCAAATTTGTGAAGCCTGCTGCCTTCCACGGCTCCACTTCAGTGTTAGCTGTGGACTACAAAAACCCCCAAAACATGAAGGACAACAGTGAACTGGTGATCGGTGAGGAGGCCCATCAGTTCCTGAAGAACAAGGCGGACAACCACCTCAGAGATTCCAGAGTGGAGGAGTTCTTCAAAGTTGCCAAGGCCTACTTTGTGGAGCTTGTCGACTATCTGAAGTCCAGGCTTCCTTTGGATGATCCAGTTCTGCAGCATGCTGAAGTAGTGGACGTCGAAAACCAGTGTTCTTCCTCTGTGGCAGACATCAGGTTTTTCCTGGAAAGGTTTCCCTGCTTGATGCCTCCCACCTGCACTTCAAACACTGTCACAGAACAGTTCTCCCTCTACCAAGCCACTGATGTCAGCAGCTGTCGCAAGGACAGAATTGATGAAACTTGGAAGGCCATTGGGGAGCTGGAAGATGGGCAGTTCAAGGAGCTGTCTCTGGTGATGAGGGGCATTGTCACCATCCCTCACAGCAGTGCCCACTGTGAGCGCATCTTCTCCTGTGTGAGGAAGAACCGCACAGACCAGAGAGCCAGCTTGGCAGACAGCACCATGGAGAGCCTGCTGGTCCTCAAGTCTGTGCCCTATGAGCCTCAAGATGCTGTGAAGAACATGACTCCAGAGGATCTTGCTGCACTTAAAGAGTGCTTACACCAAGAAACTCAGCCAGTAAATTTCAACTGTGAAATGTGTTAATAGTGTATATATAGTGTATATATGTGGGTCTTGACAATTTATCCTAACTGGAATAAGTGAAAGAAGGTGTAGAGAGGACATGAACTGGTAATGTTACATTAATCAGAAGATAGTCAAGGCTTGGACAGCTAACAGCTAACAGGTGAAACTTATTTTATTTCTTTTTGATCCAACCATGTCACACACACACACACATTAATTAGCAACTTTATTTAGATTAACCCTTACGCTGGTTGTCGCGACATAAGTCGCGCTACTTTCGGTTTACTGTAGGCTGGTAGTCACGACATATGTCGCGCCCAATGGGTAGGTTTATGAGTGGTTTGCTTACCGTTCTTGGATACGAAAACAGGCATTTAGCTCTGTGAACACTTGCACACATACATTAGTGAGGCCCCTGAACCTGGATATGCAAGTTGTCAAGCAAGTTTTAGTTGAAAAAGTGACAATAATACACGCGACTGGGCGAAGCTTCACTCGCTGCTCACAATGGCTGCCGCCATGAATGCACCACCACGCGAACGAAACGTGTTTGCCGACTTATTGGATGAGTTTTTTTGCCGATGCAAACATAGAAGAAGTCGGAGAAGATGTTGGAGACAACGATCTGCAGGACCTGATGCATGCTGGCGATCTCAGACAGCTGTATCATGCCCCAAACAACCGCAACTTCGAAGCAGACGACGAATTGGGATGGAGTGGGGAGTGGGGTGACGAAGCGACCATCCATCAACATGCCATTCGATCGGCAAAATGCTTTGCTTGTTGGCGATGATTTTCCTGCAGTTCCTCAGCCAATCGATTTCTTCAATTTGTTTATCGACGATGAAGATTTCAACATGCTGGTTCAGCAAACAAATCTGTATGCTGAACGGAAGATTGCTGCTGGCAACTTGAAGCCACATTCCAGGTACGTTTTTTTCATTTGCTGTTTACAGGATTCTTTCGTCTTCTTCTACAGTCTTGCATTTCTGTTTGTGCTTCATATTTTTTTATTTTCTTTTCTAAAATACATTATTTCAGATGAAATCAGTTTCAGTTTATGTACGACAGAGTGTTTAGCGAGACTGAGGGGTGGGTCATTGTATGGGCGTGTCATGTATTTGTTTACATGTGTGGTAGAGAGAAAAAAAGAGGGAAGGGGGGTAGATATGTATTGATATTACTAGTGTGTGTGTGTGTGTGTGTGTGTGTGTGAAATCCAGACCTAATGAAGCAGAGCATTTATGGGTGTTTGTGGTGTGTGTTCAGACTTCACCGCTGGTCCCCTGTGACGCTGGACGAGATGAAGGTGTTCCTGTCCCTGGTTGTCACCACAGGCCTGGGTCATCAAGCCCTCCATTGAAGACTACTGGGACCAGGATAACATCACTTTCACTCCCTTCTTCCCTCAAAACATGGCCCTTGTCAGGTTCCAGGCCATCCTCAGCAACTTTCATCTTGGGGATAACACGCAAGATGATGGTTCTGATCCCCTCTTCAAGATCCGGCCTTTTTTCAGGAGCCTGAGGACCAAGTTTGCTGATGTCTACACTCCTGAGCGGGACATCAGCTTTGATGAGGCCACATGCCCCTGGAAAGGCAGGCTTCGCTTCAGGGTCTACAACCCTGACAAACCAGACAAGTCTGGCATCAAGCTTTACGAAGCCTGTGAAGCCAAGAGTGGCTATGTCCTGGCCTTGGACGTCTACCAAGGCTCTACGCCCACCACAGATGTCAGCGAGGCACTGGATTTGGAGGTGGATCTTAGTGTTACTACACGAGTTGTCCTGGGTATTCTGGCTTGTGGGGGTCTCCTGGACCATGGGCATAGAGTTTACATGGACAATTATTACACCAGTCCAGAACTTTTCGAACTGTACTTGTTCAACACCTACGCCTGTGGTACAATGCGACCCACCAGGTACGGCATGCCAGAGGCCTTCAAGAAGCAGAAGCCAGCAGCAAACACCATCAAGCTGACTCAGGGCCAGTCAATCTTCAGGCAGAACAGTCGTCTCCTTGCCTTGAAGTACCATGACAAGCGGGACGTCCACATGCTGTCCTCCATCCATGTGCCTCACGCTATGAAGCTGGACAAGGTCGACGAGAACGGCCAGGCTGTGTGGAAGCCCCTTGCCATTGTTGACTACATCAAGAACATGGGAGGGGTGGACACCTCTGATCAAGTTATAAAAAGCTACTCAGTGTTGAGGAAGACGGTGAAGTGGTGGAGGAAGCTGTACTTCTACCTCTTCACCGTGGCGATGTGCAACGCGTACTACCTCCGCCGCAAGTTCGCCCAGGTGTCCTTGACCCACCATCAGTTCAGGAAACTCCTGGCAAGGCAGCTCATTGCCACTGCCCCACAAGCCCCAAAGCCTGCACCCAGGGGGAGGAAGACCCTGAACCCACCCAGATGCCTGACAGGAAGCCACCGGGCCATCTACAATGTGGCCAAAGCAGGGGCTAAGCGACGACAGCGACCTCAGCGTGACTGTGTGGCCTGCAATGCCACGAAAAAGAACAGGGATGGCTTCAAGAGGAAGCAGTCTGCCTACCAGTGTGAGCAGTGCCAAGTCACCCTGTGTATACCCCACTGCTTTGACATCTACCATAGCAGAGTGGATTACCAAAGACTGCTGAGACGTCAAGAGGAAGAAGCAGCAGCGGACCCTCAGCTTAACGGCGCTGGTGACAACTAGCTGATGTCTGTGCTTCTCCCTGCCCCTTGGGGCATTTCTGCACATACCTAGCTTTCTTCCTGCTTTTTGTGCTTCTAGATGAACTAGTAGTTAGTCTGTCATCTGTTATTTGAAAATGTGCAAGTTTTCTGATGCGGGGGCTGAACACCTGTTTTCACCTGGGTTACCGGATTTTTTTTTACCTGTGAAATGACATCATTTCTTCCTTGTGAGACACTGGCATCTTGAAGTGAGTGTAGATCTTCCTGTTGTTGTGTTCTTGGTGGATTTGGATTACTTTTTCATCACTCTACCATTGTTCAGAGGAAAATTTACCTGTAATTCCCCATTTATTACAGGTAAGTCAATTATAATTTACTATAAACATCTCTTTTTTTGTGTGTTTGTGATTCTTTGTTCTATTCTCTACAACTTTCATTCAACATGTGTCATTCAAAAACCACTCACAAAGCAGATATCACACAATTTACAACACAACCATTTTTCTTTAATATTCTCTCTGTTAATTCACCATAGAGCACTGTAATATGTGTTAGAATAACACCAGGGTAAGGGTTAATGTGCATGTTAGTGTTTTTTAATATTATCTTGTGCGCAAAAGTAGACTACACATTTGACATGGCTGACTACACATTTTGGTCATCTGACTACACATTGGTTTCGAGTGGGGTAAACACAGTCTGGTGTGTGTGTGCATGCATGTGTGTGTGTGTCAGTGTGTGCATGCATGTATGTGTGTGTGTGTGTGTGTACACTGACCTATAGTGTATGAATGTGTTTTAAATGGTGCACGATTTGTCGTTTGTAATATACATATGTGTTGTAATCGTTTCCTAGGATGTGTCAAGACTGATAATATCTATAGGCCTCTGTCTCTCTGTCTATTTGTATGTCTGTCTGTCTGTCTGTTGTCTGTCTGTCTGTCTGTCTTTGTCTTTGTCTGCCTGTCTGCTTGTCAGACTGTAAGCTTATGTCCGCGTGCTTGTCTGTCTGTTTGTTGCTCACCCACACTTTGCTTATTGTCTGTTCGTATAAAATAATGGATGGTTCTGGAAGAATGTTTTGAAAATGTCTCTTGTCCACTTGGCATCATTGCTTGGTCTGCCACGTGTTTCCCAGACAATTGCAGAATTCTCACACGAAACTTCTGTGTAGTTGTGATCCATTCCTTCCCTGTCAATGATGACATTGTGCAAAACACAGATGCATTTTATGATGCGATGCGATCTACAAGTTCAGCGTGTGTTTTTCAATGTGTTTGCTCAGAAGATGCCACTTGGCAGTCAAAATTCCAAAGGCACATTCAACTTCTTTCTGCTTCTAGACAACCGTTTGTTGAAACAATCTTCATCGGGGGGTAGGTTTTGTCCTCCATAAGGTTTCATCAAGCAGTGCATCAAGGGGTAAGCTTCATCTGCGACAATCACAAAAGGCGCCACATCATTTGAGTCGGGCAGGGTTTTTGGGTCCGGAATTGGCAGTTTTCCACTCATTATAGCTTGATAAAGACTAGAAGCTTGGAATGTCCCTCCATCGCTCTGCTTTCCGTAGCCACCCACATCGATCACGATAAATCTGTAATTTGCATCCACAAGAGCTTGGAGAACAATGGAGAAAAAAATGCTTATAATTGTAAAACATAGATCCCGAGTTCTTGGGGCACCGAACTCGAACATGTTTTCCGTCCAGTGCTCCGATGCAGTGGGGAAAGTTCCAGACGTCCCACATTTCAGTAGCAATGGTTTCGAACAATGCACGTGTAGGGGCAGGCATATGCACTGGCTGCAATTCTTCCCACAAAATGTCAACTGTTTCGGACACAATTCCTGCCACTGTAGCTGTGCCCATTCGAAATGAGAACGCAAGCGATCTGAAGGACGCCCCAGTTGCGAGAAATCTGAAAAAAAGAACATGATTTAGCAAAATCTGAAAAAAAAATAAAAAGAGCAATTTCATGGAGAGAGAGGGGGAAGGGGAAAGAGAAGGGTGAAAGAGAAGGGTGAAAGAGAAGGGGGGGGGATGGGGGGGGGGGGGGGGGGGGGGGGGAGAAGGGGGGGGGGGGGGGGGGGGGGGGGGGGGGGGGGGGGGGGGGGGGGGGGGGTGGGGGGGGGGGGGGGGGGGGGGGGGGGGGGGGGGGGGGGGGGGGGGGGGGGGGGGGGGGGGGGGGGGGGGGGGGGGGGGGGGGGGGGGGGGGGGGGGGGGGGGGGGGGGGGGGGGGGGGGGGGGGGGGGGGAAGAGGTGGATAGAGGGGAGCGAGGCAGAGGGAGGGGCATGGGGAAAGAGGAGGGGAGAGAGGAAGAGGTGTGTGGAAAGAAAGAAAGAAATAGAGACAGAAAAGAAAAAGAGAGAAAGAGAGAGAGAGAGAGAGTGAGTGTGTATAACTTTAACTCCATTTTACTTACATGAAGCGTCCCAAATCAAATAAATATTCATTGCCCAATGGACAGGTTCCCATTGAAATATCTTTTCGCCCCCAAAAATACACGATTTGGGGAGGGGGTGGGGTGTACGGCAGAAGAGTTGTACAATAAAATTTAAAGCAGATACACACACACACCAATCAATCTAACACATATTGATATACCTGTGCTTCATGAATTTGAGGATAACTCCGGTTAATGTAACATTTGTGTGTATGTGTGTGTGTGCTTGCAGACGCAGTGTTGCGGAAGAAGTGGAAGAACTTGCGGGATTACTTTGGAACAGAATACTCGAAGAGACCTGTAGCTCGTTCCGGGGACGGTGTTGATGATCCACCTTCAACATCCAAATGGCAGTACTTCAATCGGTTACTCTTCCTCAAAGACATAGTAGCACCGAGAAAAAGTTCTGGATCTCTGGGCAGTCTTGTCAACAGTGACATTGAAACAGCCAGTGAAGCCGCCGTTGACTTCCTTCACAGCAGCCTCCAGGACCTGGACCCAATAAGTTCTGTGGAAAGTGTCGATCCAGAACTTGCAAGCCACGACACCACCGATACCCCTGATGGTACGGTGTCTGGCACTACCAGCCACAGTCTTCCGACACCACAGGAAACCCCAACACCCCAACGCAGCAGAGGCAAAAAGAGAAAGGGAGATTCGCTCAATCATTATGAAAAACTAATTGAGCTGGAGCAGCAAAAAATCAAATTACTTGCAGATCGAAACACAGTTGATGATACCAGGGATGATGACTTGCTCTTTTTAAAGTCTCTTCTTCCCTTCATCAAAAGAATCCTGGATGAAAGGAAGATGTCTTTTCGCAGCAGAGTTCAATTGCTAGTTGAGGAATACGCCTACGGAATGGCCACCAACCCTCCAGGAAATCGTCACAGCAATGAACACTATCAACGGCGATCATCAACAACAACACCTCAACAAGCCAACAGCACATACACTTCCAGTCCACCAGTGGAAACTTACCAGTCAGGGTATGACATCAGCAATCCCGTTTGGCCAGCAGAAAGCTACCGGTCATATGACGGCACCATTTCCAAGTGGTGAAAGCAATCTCATCTATTCCATTGTTTTTCTAACATAAACATATAGTCTATCATCTGCAATTATGATCCATGTCATGTTATTGTTTTGGATAAACATCTCTTGTTACTAGAAATCGAGTTTTTTTATGACAGCACCAATTTCACGTGGTGAAACCAATCTCATATATTCCACTGTTTTCTAACATATAGGCATTGGTCTAACTGTAACTATCACCTATCTCATGTAATTTTTGACTCACGTGTGTCCGTCCGTCCGTCTGTCTGTACAAACTTTAACATTGACAATATCTCAGACACTATTTACAGTAGAGTTATGAAACTTGGTCAAAAGGTAGCCTTTGGGGAGACCTTCAAAATGATGTGACATTGGGTGTAAGGTCACAGTCTTTACTTGAAATTTGGAAATATGTCGTTACTTCCGTTCTATAAAATTCAAAAAAATTTTCTGAGACACGCGAGTCATATGGGCTTTGCCCTTCTTGTTGCTTATTCTTTAATGTCAATAATAAGTTCAGAAAAATTAATTAATTAAGCAGCCCATCACTTACCTCAATGTGACCACCAACCGTTCCTCAGGGAAGATCGGTTTGTGCCAGTTGCACCATGTCTTCTTGAACTTGCCTTCAACCTTCTCCAAAATGTAGTCAAATGTACTTTGAGTCATACGTGTGTAGCTATAGAATCTAGCTGGATGAGCCTTCAATTGTTGGAAGAGGTGATGGTATTCACCGTCATATGATCTGCTTTTGTTTATTTCATGAACGCTGATTGTCCTCCTTCTTTTCATGTCAGGTAACAGAAACTTTGTGAAACTGCTGTCTAACAATAAAAAGTCATCAAGAAAAGAAGCCATTTTGTCTGTTTGCTACTGCAAGGCCTGGACTGCATGTGAAGTGTGTGTTATCTCCACTCGTCTCGTCTGGCTTTTTCCCGCTTTTGCTATAAACACCAACCGCTCGAGTTATTTGAGGCGCGGGTTTTCTAGCGCGAGTAACCAGCTCGCGGCAACCCGCTACCCGCCGTCTCTATAAAACGTTCCCTTATCTACATCTGGCCTCAAGTAATATTTCCTTTAATATGTCCACACTTTCAAAGAACAGTCTACATGGTGCTGAACGACACTGCAGCAGTACAGACCACATAGACGACACCTGACCGTCTGTAACACTCACAGCTGGATACAATCATACCATGTTACATTACAGTCCTAGGCATCTGACAATGGCTGCTGGGGCATTTCTCAACAATGATTACAGAATTTTCTGGAAAACAATGACTTTGGAAACTTCTTCACTCTTAAAACTGTCCCCACTGAAAACTCAGTATATGTGTGTTTCAGCAAGACTCACTGGTAGTGTTAACAATTCCAGACAAGCATCCACTGTCAATGTTTGAAACTTTCAGAGACAAATGATGTTTTTGTTCAGATCATTTCCGCAACAAAGAGAGGGCCAGTCTGTTACACCAGAACTCAAGTCAGGAAAGGGGAGAGGGGGGAAGAAACTGCTTTGTTCACTGTAGCCATGAGGGAAAAAAAAATAACTGATCAATGACTTTAGCTCTTCTGGCAGTTGGCTACATCATTCGGCTGACTGCTAGTTCCAGCAAAGTGCAATTCAATCCATTTTATTCATACCCAACCAGCCATTAGGGGCTTTATCAGTGCTGTCATCTCAGCAAAATTTAAACAACAAACTGTTCAATAAACCAGATATGTCTTGCTCACTGCAAAATGATAATAATGGCTTGTAATTTGTGTTAGTTCTGCTTGTGCCATTCACAGTTCATTAATGGTAATGGCATGAACAATAATTCAGAACTCTATGAATCCCCTTTACCTCTATGAATGAAAGCTATAAAACTTGGTGGCCTGAGTACATCAGAGAATAGGAACCCCAAACATTCGTATATATGAAACACATTAAAAAAAAAAAAAAAAAAAAACCCCAAACATATACACACTCTCTCTCTCTCTCTCTCTCTCACACACACACACACACACACACCTCTGATCTTTAATACAACACTTTTCAACTCTTCTGGGGTATTGTGGGCCACCAGTAGCCACACACATTTTTCTCTCCACCATGTAATAAAACAAAAGGAATTTTTATCACAGGAACATGTGGACTGACACTGTGTTTGCATGACATGGTTTTGAATATTCAATTACAATTATTCACTGTTCAGACATCCCTGTCCCAGTCTCTGCAAAGCTGTGCCAAGTCTTTCTATTCTCTATTTCCACCTATCTCCATTGGAAGCTTACGATTATTCAGTTAACATTTTCACACTCTGTCCTGTGCATTCCAAGACACATTCTTCACACAACACTGCCGCCTCATATCTAGCCCAGTGAACCACTGAAGCCATGACCACTGGTGTTGGTCAGACACTGGAGAAACAAACAAACTGGCCAGTGCAGAAATCTGGTAACGCCCAAACAAGGAACGCCAGAAAACCTATCAAGACAAGCTAAACAGAACTAAACAAGAGACTGTAACAGGACAAGACGGGCCTGAAAAACAACAACAACAACAAACTATCACAAGCTGAACAGATGGAAGCCAGACATGAACACAAGGGGTGGCTGATAAAAACTATAACAGACGGAAGATAAACACAAGAAGACGCAGATGAAAAAAGTTATCACAAGAAGCTGAACGGACAGACGCAAGATACAGGACAAGAAGTAGATGAACAAAAAGTATCACAACAAGATGAACGGACCGAAGATGGCACTGCGACACGAAAGAAGCAGACGTGAAGACACACACACACAAACCTATCACAACAGACTGAACATAAAGGAGCAAGACGTTATGACAGGTCACAACAGACTGAACATAAAGGAGCAAGACGTTATAACAGGACTCGGAAAGGGAGGGGGTGTAATGACTACTACAATACTGTTCAAGTGTATTAACTTAATTTCAACTATTTAAGATTACAATTATAGTCCCATCAGTCCTGTGTGTGTATTCCCCCCGCCTACCCTTTCAATTTAGCTTTACTTTTGCAAGGATAAGAGAGAGCGGGATAAGATAATGTTGCAACTTTGTTAAAAATCTTTCCACTGTAAAATCTCAGATCCGATGAAAAATGTTAACCTCTTTCAAGAACTCAAAGATCGCGTCAGGCGGAACATCTCTGAACAAGGTTTTCATGGAATCTGCTGTAAAATGTTTGTGTCACATCGTGCAAATCCCAACACTCTAAAAGAATATGTTTCATTTGTGAGGGGCACATGACACGGAATGCACCAAGGAGCTTCTTCACTCTTTAAAAGGTAGGAATGGGTAAAATACGAATGGCCGGTGTGCAGCCGGCACAGAACTGTCTCTTCTTTACGACCACCAGACGAAGACGGGAGGAACTCCTTTAGGTTTGGACGGATCTGAAAGAGTTTGTTATCCGTCTGTGTATTCCAATCCTCCTGCCAGAGGTCTTTTACATAATCGTTAATTTTTTTGTTTTTCAGATCCGAGCAGGGGATAGGTGTGTTTGACAGTTTCTCTCTTGTGGCATTCTTGGCCAAACGATCCACCATTTCGTTCCCTCCGATGCCAACATGACCGGGAACCCAAGCCAGAAGAATGTTGTAACCCTCCGCTGTCAACTTGGTAAAAAGGTCAAAAAAGTGTAAAAGTTCGGGGTGCTGAAGGTTGCGGCCAGATATATAGCCTCCAAAGCGACAGCGAGTCCGACAAAACCAGAAAGTCTTTGGAGACTGGAGATGGGATTATTCTTAGTGCCAGAACCAGAGCTGTAAGTTCAGCAGAGTAGGCAGAAGCGTCTGAAGGAATATGTTCTAACAGTATTTGAGAAGGAGCACCAGGGGCAGTAGGCTTGCACAGGCCACTCCATCTTCACTTGGAACCGTCAGTGAAAATTTTCTGATAGGATGGGAGTTTTGAACTCAGCTCAGCATACAACGCCTTGTATGCCAGAGAGCTGGTGGACTCTTTGCGCTGCAAGATCAAAAACGAATGTCTGGTGTGAAAAAGGTCCACGGAGGCTCATCTGGAAACTTGGAAAAATCAGACACAACTCCTAGGTCTAGACCTGCATTCCGTGCGTGAGGCTGCATACGAAGGCCAAACGACGGAATACAGGTAGGGTTGTTTTCGAATTTGTTTTGGAACTGAGGGTCAAAGACACAGTCATAGGCAGGGTTTTCTGGTTCAGAGAACAGTCTGATATAGTAGTTCAAAGATAGTTTCAACCTGCGGTTGGACAGTGAGGGTTCACCTGCCTCTGCGTACAGGCTGTACACAGGGGTGGTGCGGAATGCTCCAAGACATAGACGAAGCCCTTGATGGTGGATAGGGTCTAAGAGTTTGAGGTAAGACGGTCTTGCAGAGCCATACACAGCACACCATAGTCCAGTTTGGAACGGACCAGGGCTCTGTAGAGGTGCAGCAAAGTTTTCTTATCAGCGCCCCAGTCAGTGTGTGCTACGACCCGCAGAATATTCAGAGCTTTCTGGCAAGAAGTTTTGAGGTTTTTTTTAATATGGCTGAGAAAGTTCAGTTTTTGATCAAAAATAACCCCCCCAATTTTCGCTTCCTTAACAGCTGGAATGGTGGTCTTATCCAGAAGAATTTCAGGATCAGCAAAAAATTGACGAAAATTGTGAAAATGGATTGACTGGGTTTTTTTGTACGTGAAAAGGTAAAAACCGTTGTCCTCGGCCCCACTGTTGAATCCTGTTGACACAAAGTTGGAGTCGCCGCTGTACGCTGGCGTAAGAAGCTCCAACTGCGTACAGCGCGAAGTCGTCAACGAACAAAGAAGACTCAGAGCCCTGGCTTACCGATTTCACAATGTCATTGATCTTAATGCTGAAAAAGGGCAGGAGAAAGGATGCTCCCCTGAGGCACACCCAACCTGCCCATGGATGTCCGAGAGTGTGGTGCCAACACGCACCTGGAACTGTCGATCAGCCAGAAAGTTTTCGATAAACATAGGCAGATAGCCACGAAAACCAAGTTTATGCAAATCCATGAGGATCCCTGATGATTTCCACGTGGTGTCATATGCTTTTTCTAGGTCGAAAAAGATAGCGACCACATGCTGCTTGTTGACAAAGGCGTTGCGAATGGTGGTTTCTAGAC
Organism: Conus betulinus; assembly: GCA_016801955.1. Taxonomy (NCBI): domain Eukaryota; kingdom Metazoa; phylum Mollusca; class Gastropoda; order Neogastropoda; family Conidae; genus Conus; species Conus betulinus. Next base: position 54,684 of record JADBJO010000052.1, on the reverse strand, counting down.
GGATTAAATGGTCAACTGTCGAGTGGTACTTGCGGAACCCGCACTGTTCACTGGCCAAAAGGCCGTCGGTTTCCAGTTTCCAGCTTCCACATCAGACGGGAGTGACCATCTTTTCCATCAGCTTACACAGGCAGCTGGTCAGAGCTATTGGGCGATAGTTTGATGGGTTGGTAGGGGGTCCTTTCCAGGGTTTGGGGATTGGAATGATCAGGGCTTTCCGCCAGGAGGGCGGGAAGCACCTGTGGTCCAGATATGGTTATAGACTTTGAGAAGGGTCTGGAGACAGCTTTCTGGAAGGTGTTTCAAAACCTGATAATGAATGTCATCCAGACCAGGGGCAGAGTCATTGCAGGTTTGCAAAGCTGATTTTAGTTCGCTAATCGAGAAAGGCAGATTGTAAGCTTCAGAGTTGTCTGATGTGAAATTGTATGAAGATTTCTCTCTAATTTGCTTGTTTCTTAAAAAGGCTGCAGATTTATTTAAAGATGAGAGTTCTGCTGGATGGTGGAGGCCAACAGATTGGCAACAGCTTGTTTGTCAGTGATCAAAGCATCGGCAAGTTTCAGGTGATGAATGGAGGGGGTTGGTGTTCTTCCCTTTGATTTTTCTGATGATGTTCCAAACTTTTTTCTTTGAAGTTTTAGATGTCAGTGCGGAGCAGAAGTTTCTCCAAGACCGACGTTTACTGATTTTGAAAGTATGTCTCGATTTAGCACGGAGTTTCTGATGGGCTCGGGCGTTAGGACCAGAGAGGGTCGTTGGTATACCAGACGCTGAGCCCGTTTACGTACTTTTGAGATTTGTTGGCAGTCAAAATTAAACCAGGGTGTCTTTGGCATTTGGGGTTTGTTTGAGAAATTTGGAATGGAGGCCTTGGCGCATTTTATGAGGATATTGGAAACCGTTTCTGCGGGATCCGGACTTTGTAGAACTTCCTCTGTGAGTTCCCCACGACAGTTCCTGCAAAAAGATCCCAGTTCCTTGTTGAAATTTAGATGTTCTGGAACAGTGCGGCTTTCAGTTATTTTGGATTTTAGAACAATTGGAAAATGGTCACTCCCATGCAGATCGTCAAGTGCCGACCACTCGTAGTCCAGGACCAGCGAGGGGTCGCACACTGACAGATCCAAACAGAGAGAGTAGCAGAGTGGAGGAAGGTTGGAGATCCATCATTAAGACAACACAGGTCAAGCTCTGAGAAGACGTTTTCCAGAAGGAGACCTCTAGACGAAGTATCAACGCTACCCCAAAGAGGATTGTGCCCATTGAAATCGCCCAACAGCAAAAAAGGTCGTGGAAGCTCCTCAATCAGGCTGACCAGTTCTTGTCGACTGATGGATACAGAAGGAGGCAGATATAGACAACAAATAGTGACCGTTTTATGCAGAGAGACTCTGGCAGCTAAAGCTTGGAGGGGAGAACTGAGGTAGACAGGGCTAAACAGAAGAGATTTGTGGATAAGCAACGACACACCACCCGTCACTCCAACTGCAGAAGGCTGTGCTGGTTTAAAAGAACATTGAAACCTGATAAAGAGAAAGATTTGTCAGAGCGTATCAGAGAGTCTCTTGAAGAGCTAAGACAGCAGGTTTTATATGTTGACAGAGGAGCTGCAGCTCTTCAAAATTAGAGTTCAAACCTCGAATGTTCCAGTGAGATATTGAATCCATGAGGATGGAGAGATGGCAACAGACTTCTCAGTCCATTACTGTCTCATCATCATCCGACTGCAAAGGAGAATATGGATTGCGTGTTTCCAAACTTGAATGTCTTTTCTCTGGACTTTTTTTTTTTTCTTGGAAGCTCCGGAGGCAGATGATGGGCAATCCACCTCAATGACCTCTACACCAGAGGGCTTCCCTGGGATCGTGCCTTGATGAGGCACCGCTTGGGGGCCGCGAGTGCCCTTGGGAGGAACAGGGGGGTTTTTTTTGGAAGGGGAGGGGAGCTGTCGAAGCAGAGAGTCTCCCAACTGTGTGTCTGCTGGGCAGAATGGGAGGCAGCAGGTTTTACGCCACCACCATGGGAGTTTATCACAGGGGTAGCGGATTTCTTGCCTCCGCTGGGGGCAGATGGTTTCGATTGCAGAGTCTTGGAAAAAAACTAAAGGTGTCTGTCTGACAGGAGACAGATACTGTAGAAACTTGTTTCACAACCTGAGAATAGGACTTGTTCGGATGCTGCGAACTGCCCAGAACCAACCTTTTTGCCTCGTGGAATGGAATCTTTCTTTCCGTCTTCACCCTTTGGATATACTTTCCTGGCGCCAAACCGGACACTCTCGAGAGGAGGATGGGTGGCCGCCTCCGCAGTTTGCACAACGCGCCGGATGAACGCACGGCATCTCGTGGCTCGGTTGGCAGCAGACGCCACAAATCTCCTCCCCAGAGCATCGATCCCGCACATGGCCAAACTTCTGGCACCGGAAACAACGCATCGGGGATGGAACATACAGGCTAACCTTGACGTTCAAATAGCCCACCTTGATAGACTGTGGCAGCGAAGGGGTGCAGAGAAGGTCAGAAAGAGGGTATTGTTGGCACTCTTTCAGAACCCTTGCGAATTGTGACTCTTCGCACATCCATGACTCCCTGGGATTTCAGTTCGAACCTTATCTCATCCTCCGATACTCCTTTCAAGTCTGGGCAGCGAATGACTCCCTTTGAAGAATTTAGGTTCTTGTGAGGCGACACTTTGATTTTTCGGTCAAAGAAGAGTTGTAGATTTCAGGAGCCGATCTGACTGACATTTTGTACCACATTCCACCAGAAATGACCCATTTCTCAGACGTTTGATTGATTTTAGGTTTCCTGACAGACAACTAAAAAAACTTTCTGGATTGCAAAGGGGCTGAGTGCAGACAAAGGTTTGTCTTCATCAGCGCCCTCCACCACCACAACCACGAAGGCCAAGATCCAGATTCTGTTCGGATTTCTGAGTCCGAGTCAGAATCATGATCACCATCAGATCTCACTTTGTCTCTCTTTCTCCTTTTGGAAGGGAGTTTAGATATTGAAGCCATGGTATATGATTTAGGAATTCGTCCCTCCCCTACCCACCCACCATCGAGTCCAACTTAGGGGCCAGGGCCAAGAAACTCTTGTCTTGGACCCCTTCCAGGTTTCAGGAGGGATATACAACAAAGCAGCACCAACTTACCCTATCCCCCCCGATTATGCCCAGCTCCCGGGAACAGAGAACTGAGTGCCTCCTGTCTAGGAGAGGTCCGAGCCAAAAACTTTGTTAAAAATCTTTCCACTGTAAAATCTCAGATCCGATGAAAAATGTTAACCTTTCAAGAACTCAAAGATCGCGTCAGGCGGAACATCTCTGAACAAGGTTTTCATGGACTCTGCTGTAAAATGTTTGTGTCTCACATCGTGCAAATCCCAACACTAAAAAATATGTTTCATTGTGAGTGGCACATGACACGGAATGCACCAAGGAGCTTCTTCACTCTTTAAAAGGTAGGAATGGGTAAAATACGAATGGCCGGTGTGCAGCCGGCACAGAACTGTTTCTTCTTTACGACCACCAGACGAAGACGGGAGGAACTCCTTTAGGTTTGGACGGATCTGAAAGAGTTTGTTATCCGTCTGTGTATTCCAATCCTCCTGCAGAGGTCTTTTACATAATCGTTAATTTTGGGTTTCAAATCTGAGCAGGGGATAGGTGTGTTTGACAGTTTCTCTCGTACGGCATTCTTGGCCAAACGATCCACCATTTCGTTCCCTCCGATGCCGACATGACCAGGAACCCAAGCCAGAAGAATGTTGTAACCCTCCGCTGTCAACTTGGTAAAAAGTTCAAAAAAAGTGTAAAAGTTCGGGGTGCTGAAGATTGCGGCCAGCTATGGCCTCCAAAGCCGACAGTGAATCGACAAAACCAGAAAGTCCCTCTTCGTAGATTGGAGATTATCCGTAGTGCCAGAACCAGAGCTGTAACTTCAGCAGAGTAAGCAGAAGCGTCTGAAGGAATATGTTCTAACAGTATTTGAGAAGGAGCACCAGGGCAGTAGGCTGCACAGGCCACTCCATCTTCAGACTTGGAACCGTCAGTGAAAATTTTCTGATAGGATGAGAATTTCGAACAGAGGTCAGCATACAAAGCCTTGTATGCTAGAGAGCTGTGGGACTCTTTGCGAAAAGCTGCAAGATCAAAACGAATCTCTGGTGTGAAAAAGGTCCACGAGGGTTGATCCGGAAACTTGGAAAAATCGGACACAACTCCTAGGTCTAGACCTGCATTCCGTGCGTGAGGCTGCATACGAAGACCAAACGGCGGAATACAGTTAGGGTTGTTGTCAAATTTGCTTTGAAACTGAGGGTCAAAGACACAGTCATAGGCAGGGTTTTCAGGTTCGGAGAACAGTCTGACGTAGTAATTCAAAGACAGTTTCAGCCTGCGGTTGGACAGTGAAGGTTCACCTGCCTCTGCGTACAGGCTGTACACAGGGGTGGTGCGGAATGCTCCAAGACAGAGACGAAGCCCTTGATGGTGGATAGGGTCCAAGAGTTTTAGATACGACGGTCTGGCAGAGCCGTACACAGCACAACCATAGTCCAGTTTGGAACGGACCAAGGCTCTGTAGAGGTGCAGCAAAGTTTTCTTATCAGCGCCCCAGTCAGTGTGTGCTACGACCCGCAGAATATTCAGAGCTTTCTGGCAAGAGGTTTTGAGGTGTTTAATATGGCTGAGAAAGTTGAGTTTTTGGTCGAAAATAACTCCAAGGAATTTGGCCTCTGTGACAGCTGGAATGGGAGATTTCCCTATTTTGATTTCAGGATCTGGAAAAAAAACTGACGAAAATTATGGAAGTGAATGCACTGTGTCTTCGTAGGAGAGAAAGTAAAGCCATTTTCATCCGCCCATTGATGAATTTTATCCACACAAAGCTGGAGCCTGCGCTGGACACTCGGGTACAGGCTTCCAGTTGCATAGACAGCAAAATCATCCACAAACAATGAGCAGTCTGAACCCTGCTGAACTGACTTGACAATGTTGTTAATCTTGATGCTGAATAGGGCCGGAGACAGTATGCTCCCTTGTGGAACACCCAACTCCTGCTCATGAACATCAGAGAGAGTGGTGCCAACCCGGACCTGAAACTGTCGGTCTGCCAAAAAATTTTGAATGAAAAGTGGAAGATGACCCCGAAAACCAAGATCATGGAGATCATGAAGAATTCCAGCTTTCAGGTGGTATATCGTAGGCTTTCTCCAAGTCGAAGAATATAGCCACTGCGTGGTGTTTGTTCAGAAAGGCGTTCGAAGCGTAGATTCCAGACGAATCAAATGGTCCACTGTAGTATGATGTTTACGGAAACCACACTGTTCTTTCGCCAAAAGCCGTCGGTTTCAAGTTTCCACATGAGTCTAGCGTTGACCATTTTCTCCATCAGTTTACAGACACAGCTGGTCAAAGCTATTGGACGGTAGTTTGACGGGGTTGGAGAGATCTTTTTTCCAGGTTTGGAATAGGAATGATGAGGGCTTTTCGCCAAGATGGGTGGGAAGAATCCAGTAGTCCATACATGGTTGTATACATGTAGCAGGATGTGCAGACCTTTTTGCGGAAGATGTTTCAGAAGTTTATAATGGATTTCATCTATACCCCCGAGAGGAATCGTTGCAAGAAAGTAAGGCGGATTTCAATTCATTTAAAGTGAAAGGAAGATTGTAGTCTTCTTCACGTTGTCTGACGAAAAGTTGCAGGGTGATTTTTCTTTAAGGGCTTTGTTTTTGACAAAACTGGCTGACTGACTGTGTTAGAAGAGGAGGAATTCTTTTCAATGGTTGAAGCAAGCAGATTAGCAACTGCTTTTTTTTCTGTTATTAAAGAATCAGAAAACTTGAGGTGGTTCACAGTGGGGCAGGTGTTCTTCCCTTTGATTTTCTGATGATTTTTTTCCACACTTTTTTCTTCGAAGTTTTGGATGTGAGACTTGAGCAAAACTGTCTCCAAGATAATCGCTTACTGGTTAATATATGTGTGTTTCGATTTGGCCCTCAGTTTCTGATGCGCTCGGACGTTGGGCATCGAGGGTCTGCAAGAAACCCTACGTTGAGCTCTTTTTACGGGTTTTGTTAATTTCTTTGCACTCAGAATTGAACCAAGGAACTTTTTTGCATTACGGGCTTCTTGGAAGATGTCTGGATGGTTGACTTTGCGCAATTCAGTATGAAATCTGAAAGACTTCCTGCCGGATCGTCACTATGCAGGATCTTGTCCTCTTCCAGATCCATAAGAAACTTAGTGGCAAAGAGGTCCCAATCTGCTTTGTTGAAATTGAGGCGTTCTGGCAAAGACTCGCTCTCTGCATTTGTACACCGAAGCAACACAGGAAAGTGGTCACTACCATGCAGGTCCTCATCAACCTCCCAAACAAAATCCAAAAAAACAAAGATGGATCACAGACAGAAAGATCCAGACAAGATGTGGTGCCATTAGCGGAGTGAAAGTAAGTTGGTGATTTCCTGTTCAAGACACACAGATCAAGCTCCGAAAACACTTCCTCTAAAAGCAGACCCCGTGGTGAAGATCTCTCACTTCCCCCATAGAGGAGAGTGGCCGTTCAGATCACCCAACAGCAGGAAGGGTCGAGGAAGCTGCTCCAAGAGTGAAATGAGGTCCTGTTTGGTGACGCAGATGTTTGGAGATAAGTACAAACTACAGACAGTAACTGTTTTGTGGAGAGTAACCCGAGCTGCCACTGCCTGAAGCGGAGTCTGCAGAGCAACTGGGCTGTACAGAACAGAGTTGTGAATGAACAAGGCAAACTCCACCAGAAGCACCATGTTCAACAGACTGTGCAGGTAGATTTAAAAAACTGTAGCCAGAAAGTGAAAATTTTTTGTCAGACTTGAGAAGAGTTTCTTGGAGGGCAATTAGCATCGGCCTGGCCTCACGGCACAACAGCTGCAATTCTTCATAATTGGAAGACAGTCCCCTGATATATTCCAATGTATGATTGAATCCATTGTGGATGAGTCCATCATAAATGAAATATGGTGAAAGAAAATAAATCTCGTAATTCTTCCTTTTATTCTATATCAACATCATCTGGATCCGAGAGAACTGCAAATCTGTTGAAATTTCTCTCCGCTTTTTTCTCTCGATCTGATACAATTTTGTTCGGCGTTTTCTTTTTAGGTGGCGACTTGGTCTTTTCTCCAGAACCGCCAGCTCCCTTGTTGACAGCTGTAGGGTGCCCTTTGGAGGATTTTGAGGGGGTGGTCTTGTCTTGTACTTCAACGACTTCCACTCTCTGCCGCTCTGAAGTGCCTGTAGGTCTTTTGCCCCCTGGTGGTCTGGGGGCGGGGGAGTAGGCTTTGAAGACTGACTCGTATCTGAAGGCGACGACTGCTGGGGTTCATCGCATGCAGTGGTTCTGCCTGAGGCTACAGACTTGGTTTCTGGCTCTCTCGGCAAACGAGGACTCCACCGTCTGCACTCCGATGCTGACTGTTGTTGGCTTCTTTACTGCAGCTGCAAACGAGAGCCCAGCAGTTGGTTGACTTTTCATAGCAATCTTTTTCGCCTCAAAAAACGGGATTCGCTGTTCAGTCTTTATTCTCTGAATTTCCTTTTCCTTTAACCAGTTTGGACAGGTCTTCGATGATGATGGGTGCTTGCCTCCACAGTTGGCACAGAGTGGTGGACTGTCACACACACACCCTGGTGGACTGGCTGGCAGCAGGTACCACACACCTCTTCCTCCGTACATCTATCTGAAACTCGCTTTTGACATTGCTGGCATGAATGGTCTGAAGCCCCACTGGCCTGCGTCCTCGCACACCTGGGACGTCCTGGGCACACCCGTTTCATGAGAACCATCCTCCAACTGTGAACCTGGGCCAGCTCTTCGACTTCTTGCGGCAGGAGTGGAACAACATGCCCCAGCTGACTCTCAGGAGGCTTGTGGACTCCATGAGACAGAGATGTCTAGCTTGTGTTAATGGTGGCCATACTGAGTACTGACATTGACTGTCATTTGATTTGACTGTTCTGATTTCTGAAATGAAGGTGTTGATCAATTAAGCCCAGGAAGTTGGTTTTGAGCGTCTGTTACTCGTTTCTTTCTGATGTCATTGTATCGTTCCATAGATGAATTTTCACTTAAATTGTTGAAGAAGTTATTTTGTTTTTCAGTTGAATTGTGTGTGAATGTTTTCAACTGGCTCTTAAATTGTTTTGAGCAGTATATATATAAAACAGTGTTGGCTTGTTGACAAAGACCATCCAAAATGAATCTTGCCCATGCTGAAAACTCCCTTCACTTCAAGAAGCTACATGCTACATGAACAGACGTTTCAGCTGGCCTATTTTCAACCAGACTCAAACGTTCAGCCTTGGAAAGTCAGTGTACCATACACCAGGTGCACTGCCTGTGAACTAGATTTCAAAACACCCTCTGTCAGACTTGAGTTTTGGTTCCCCTACCTGTCACAAAGAACAGGCACTGCTTTTCTTTCAAAAAAACAAAAACAAACACAACAACAAAAAAAAAGTGTTAAAAACATTTCCGTGTTATGACTTTTTGCTTAGCAGGTGTTCAGCCGATTACCTTGCGTTGATCCAAATCTCTTTCATTACAATCCTTTTTTAATGGGTTGGGTAAGGTTTTGCTTTTTTAATCCTTTTTTAACATATATATACGTAGTAGTTTGAAATGTGGTGACAGTCCTGAAATAACCTTTGCTGTTGACGGGACTAGAATTTTAATCTTAATCTCTCTTTCATTATAAAATATGGAAAATCACCAACATGGACCCAACCATCTTGTTTTTTCCCCTTAGACTGACAATAAACAGGTAAGATAAGATAACGAAGCTTATAGCCCAGCCAACCACAAAGGGCCATATCAGGGCTGTCACAAAGTTAAAAATCAACTCAAGTCATTTACAAACAAACAAAAAAAATCAGCGCTGTCACAAAGTTAAAATCAACTCAAGTCATTTACAAACAAACAAACAAAAACAAAAAAAAAAAAAAACCCTTTCAAACATCTCTTTAAAATACACCTAAAAATGTACCAGAAACTTTGTTAAAAATCTTTCTTCCGTAAAATCTTACATGAGATGTTCATCTCTTTCAGAAACTCAAAGATCAAAGTCAGGTAAGATAAGAGAATGTTGCTTATAGCCCAGCCGACCGCAAAGGGCCATATCAGGGCTGTCACCACGTTAAAATCAACTCACAAGTCATTCATTCACACAATTCTTTAAAAGACATTGTCACAATCTTTCCACTGTAAAATCTCAGATCCGATGAAATGTTAACCTCTTTCAAGAACTTAAAGATCGTGTCTGGCGGAACATCCCTGAACAAGGTTTTCATGGAATCTGCTGTAAAATGTTTGTGTCTCATCACGTCAGGTGGGATATCTCTGAGCAGGGTTTTCATAGAGTCTGCTGTAAAGTGGTTATGTCTCACATTGTGCCAGTCCCAACAATCTAAAAGGTAAGATAAGATAATGTTGCTTATAGCCCAGCCAACCACAAAGATAAGATAAGATAAGATAATGTTGCTTATAGCCCAGCCGACCGCAAGATAAGATAAGATATGTTGCTTATAGCCCAGCCGACCGCAAAGGGCCATATCAGGGCTGTCACACCACGTTAAAATCAACTCACAGGTCATTCATCCACACAATTCTTTAAAAGACATCGTCTAAAAACTCATCCAAAACTTTGTTAAAAATCTTTCCACTGTAAAATCTCAGATCCCATGAAAAATGTTAACCTCTTTCAAGAACTCAAAGATCGCGTCAGGCGGAACATCTCTGAACAAGGTTTTCATGGACTCTGCTGTAAAATGTTTGTGTCTCACATCGTGCAAATCCCAACACTCTAAAAGAATATGTTTCATTGTGAGTGGCACATGACACGGAATGCACCAAGGAGCTTCTTCACTCTTTAAAAGGTAGGAATGGGTAAAATACGAATGGCCGTGTGCAGCCGGCACAGAACTGTTTTCTTCTTTACGACCACCAGACGAAGACGGGAGGAACTCCTTTAGGTTTGGACGGATCTGAAAGAGTTTGTATCCGTCTGTGTATTCCAATCCTCCTGCCAGAGGTCTTTTACATAATCGTTAATTTTGGTTTCAAATCTGAGCAGGGGATAGGTGTGTTTGACAGTTTCTCTCTTGTGGCATTCTTGGCCAAACGATCCACCATTTCGTTCCCTCCGATGCCGACATGACCGGGAACCCAAGCCAGAAGAATGTTGTAACCCTCCGCTGTCAACTTGGTAAAAAGTTCAAAAAAAAAGTGTAAAAGTTCGGGGTGCTGAAGATTGCGGCCAGCTATGGCCTCCAAAGCCGACAGTGAATCCGACAAAACCAGAAAGTCCCTCTTCGTAGATTGGGAGATTATCCGTAGTGCCAGAACCAGAGCTGTAACTTAGCTGACCGCAAAGGGCCATATCAGGGCTGTCACGACGTTAAAATCAACTCACAGGTCATTCATCCACACAATTCTTTAAAAGACATCGTCTAAAAACTCATCCAAAACTTTGTTAAAAAAATCTTTCCACTGTAAAATCTCAGATCCCATGAAAAATGTTAACCTCTTTCAAGAACTCAAAGATCGCGTCAGGCGGAACATCTCTGAACAAGGTTTTCATGGAATCTGCTGTAAAATGTTTGTGTCTCACATCGTGCAAATCCCAACACTCTAAAAGAATATGTTTCATTGTGAGTGGCACATGACACGGAATGCACCAAGGAGCTTCTTCACTCTTTAAAAGGTAGGAATGGGTACAATACGAATGGCCGGTGTGTGCAGCGGCACAGAACTGTTTCTTCTTTACGACCACCAGACGAAGATGGGAGGAACTCCTTTAGGTTTGGACGGATCTGAAAGAGTTTGTTATCCGTCTGTGTATTCCAATCCTCCTGCCAGAGGTCTTTTACATAATCGTTAATTTTGGGTTTCAGATCCGAGCAGGGGATAGGTGTGTTTGACAGTTTCTCTCTTGTGGCATTCTTGGCCAAACGATCCACCATTTCGTTCCCTCCGATGCCAACATGACCGGGAACCCAAGCCAGAAGAATGTTGTAACCCTCCCCTGTCAACTTGGTAAAAAGGTCAAAAAAGTGTAAAAGTTCGGGGTGCTGAAGGTTGCGGCCAGATATGGCCTCCAAAGCCGACAGCGAATCCGACAAAACCAGAAAGTCCCTCTTTGGAGACTGTGAGATTATTCTTACTAATCTTAGTGCCAGAACCAGAGCTGTAGTTCAGCAGAGTAGGCAGAAGCGTCTGAAGGAATATGTTCTAACAGTATTTGAGAAGGAGCACCAGGGCAGTAGGCTGCACAGGCCACTCCATCTTCAGACTTGGAACCGTCAGTGAAAATTTTCTGATAGGATGGGGGCAGTATCGGGGCTGTCACTGCGTTCGCAGGAAGCTTTCAGGCCTGTGTATACCTCTGTCAAAATCCTGGTGCCCTGACACACTGGATATCCGAATGCAATGGACACCCCCCTTGTTGGGACTCGGTGGCAGGTGGGAATAGAGAGAGATTAATCTAAATAACACAACATGGCTCTAAACAATATATAAAAAAAAAAAAAAAAAAAAAAAAAAGAGACACAGGCAAGATTTGGTAACGGACACGAGATAAGATAAGATAATGTTGCTTATAGCCCAGCCGACCGCAAAGGGCCATATCAGGGCTGTCACCACATTAAAATCATCTCACAAGTCTTTCCACCTTCCGGCAAGGTCTTCTCCTTGGCTAGGTTCGCCGGGCCCCACCCCTCCCAGTGAACTCGGCCAACTATCGCCGCTCCTGAGTCCCTCAAGACCTTGTGGGAGAGCCAAGCAATTTTGGCTAGGGGTGCACACAGGCTGTCCCTCCTCCGGGCATCGAGTTTTCTCTCTGCCCTCAACGCGTTCCCAGTAGGATCTTTCCTCAAGGACACGCGTTCCTCCAACCACGCCTTTTCGGTCTTTTTGGCCAACCCAGTCACCTGTGAAATCACCATTCCCCACACTGACTGCCGGCTGATCCAAAACCTGACCCCCCACCCCCCCCCCACCTCCATTTCTATTAAGAACCTCGTGGAGTGGGACAGGATTGCACGATCTGGGCTCGTGCATACCACCGCAGGACATGCCTTTCTAGACACGTTCCTGCAGCGTGCTGTGGAGCTTTGGTCTCCGGAGGACGGCACTGCCTCGGTGTCCCCGGATGCTGACAAGTCTGGGTCACACATTGAGGCAGATCTTTGCCCCTTTGGCGACCCCCTGATGAGCTTCTTGATTCACAAGATCAAGCACCACCTTTCGGCTGTGGCGGACAGCACAGCCAGGAGCCCACTTCAACTGCCTACTGGCCGTCAGAGATGGTCCCTCTCCAGTCGCATCTCTCCCCGGCGCTCAAGGCGGCCCTGCGATGCATTCCAGGGCAGGAACAGTCGCTATTTGGCGACTATTCGACTGCGGTCATCAACCACTCAGTCGAAGAGCGCAAGCAGGCAGCGTCCTTTTCAGTTAGGCCCCCTCGCCAGCCTCGTCCTGCAGGCCCTGCCCCTCGTTCCTCCCCTCACTCCAGAACCCAGCCTTACCCCAGCAGGCACCCCCCTCGCATCGCACGGCGTGCCAAGCGGCCCCCTTCAGCTCTAGGCCGAAACCAAAAACCCCCGAACAGAATTTTCGGTTCGGTCAGCAGGCACGGCCACGGAGGTGACTGGCAGACTCGCCTCCCGGGGAGCGGGAAATGGCAGACGGGGGCCCCCGCCAGCAAAGCCTAAGGGATCACAGGACCACGCAAGCCCTCCGACCACAGCAAGATTGCAACCCCCGGAGGGATCTGGAAGAGGACAAGATACTGCAAAGTGAAGATCTGGCAGGAAGTGTTTCAGAATTCATTCTGAATTGTGCAAAGTCAACCATCCACACATCTTCCAAGAGGCCCCTAATGCCAAAAGTTCCTTGGTTCAACTCTGAATGCATGGAAATTAACAAAACCCGCAAAAAAAGCTCAACGTCGGGTCTCCTGCAGACCTCGATCTCGCCGTAATCATGACTGCAGGCTACACCGTGATCACGTGATTCTTATGAATTACAGTTTATTTTAAGAAGAAAACAGGTAAATCCGGTTCATTGAGTGGTGTGCGCATGCGCCGATGTACATTCTTTGAAAATCACCTTCCTTCGACTGACGCATTCCATGTTCAGCAAACTGGTGAAATGGAGACTCCAAAACCCAGAGAGCAAGAAAACCGAATTTTTCAGCTGATGAAGTCGCTATCCTGCTTGAAGAAACTGCTTTTTTGCTTTTAAGTACATTGACAAATGAAAAAAAAAGCAAGAAAAAACAAGACAAGTGGACTGAGATAGCTCAAAAAGTTTCCAACTGTGGAGTCGCAGCAAGGTCTGTGGACGAGCTGTGCAACAAGTGGAAAAATCTGAAATCTGAAACGCTCAAAAGGATAGAAGATCAAAGAAAGACTGGAGGTGGACCTCCCAAAAGGCCAGCACCTTTCAAAGAGCTTGTGTTGGCCATCCTAGGCGAAAAGTCGGCCGTGGTGACCGGAATCAACGGTGAGTAAAAGGTAAACAGTTGGTGTTTACATACAGGGGGCGTCTTAATGTTTTCATTTTCATATGTTTTCAGTTTTGCAAATGTTTTAATTTTGACGTCATCCTGTCAAAAACAGCTCAGCAGAATGTTTCACAGTGAAGTTAGATCTGTATAGTGTATGATATTATCATGGTGGTAAAACCAGTAATCACACACACACACACACACACACACACACACACAAATAGGCTGCACATGCCACTCCATCTACAGACTTGGAACCGTCAGTGATCCCATCTCATTGTGGTATCTATGGAAATGAAATAGCTGATAAATTTGCAAAAGAGGGTGCTCTTAGAAAAAATCCAGACGGTAGATTAAAACTGGATAAACATGAAATCATTTCACTATTAGAAAATTGTATGAACAATGAAAAACTTCCTGCAAAAACTAAAGTGTTATTATGTCAAAGATCAATGTCCAGTATAATTTAAAATGCGTTTCAACTTGTGGAAAAAAAATTTTCTAAGGATGTAGATGGCGCTTGTGGTCTCCCATTATCTATTCAACATATTCTTTTTGAATATCCAATTCTACCATCTTTATATAATATTCTAAAGATAGATACTGCTTCCTTAGGGGCTTTACAAGAAATACTTTACAGCCCAAAAATGATTGATATAGCAATTTTTGATATAGCAAAGGCTTTATCGAGTTCTGTTATTATTCATTTGTTGGAATTGATTTATCAGTATAATTGTTGTTTGGTCGTTTATTGGCAAACTTTTGTGCATTTGTGTGCACGCACGCATGCACAAGCACACACACACGCACACTCTCTCTCTCTCTCACACACACACACGGGCGCACACGTGCACGCACTCGCACAAATGCGCTCGTACGTACACCCATATAAGCACTTGCACACACACACTTTTTTTTTTGGTCTAATATCACCATCGTTGCGAAAAGACTCTAAATTAAATCAATCAAAAATCAAATCAAACTGTCAGTGAAAATTTGCTGATAGGATGGGAGCCAGGTGTATGGAAGATAAGATAATGTTGCTTACAGCCCAGCCGACTGCAAAGGGCCATAAGGTGTATGGAAACTCCATAAACCAACAAAATGCACACACCTGAACGTCCAGTTTACACGCATTGGCCATGATGTTGGCCACTACAGCTGTGTTCTGCCTCAATGTAAGGTAAGGTAATGTTGCTTATAGCCCAGCTGACTGCAAAGGGCCATATCACGGCTGTCACAGCATCTGAGTCAACTCACATGTCATTCCTTAGGCTGGGGTAAGATGCAAGAAAGAAGAAGAACTTGAACTGCATATCAATCTCCACGAGTTTCTTTCTACTGATGCATGGGTAAACCATTGACTTCCGGGAATAGGCCGGAGGACATCCGGGAAAGACCGAGGACACTGAGAAAGACCAGAGCCAAGGGTTCTGTGGGCTGGCTCCCCACTTTGCCTTCAAACATATGGCTACTAAGAACAAAGGAAAAGATGCTCCCAGGATTCACCGAAAGGGGAAGAGAATGATGAATCCATTAGTGCTCAACCAATCATGACTGCAAATCCCAAACGGACTATGGCATCCCATCTGCTATCACTGGACTTCTACCTGTCCTTGTGGACAGTGCACACTCCACTTCCCTAATCAGACATGTCATGACTCTGGTAAAAGCAGCTACCCCACTTCTCAGTCCAGCACAAAAACCTATGCTTGGCCTGGACCCAGCCACTGTTTGCCTTGGCAAGGGAATTCAGTGGTGCTGGCCACACTCACTTGGTGAGAAACACTTCGTCATCATGCTAGGAGGCCTTCACATAGAAATGGCAGCTTTCAAAACGCTTGGGGACTGGCTGAAGGGTTCAAGATGGAATACTGCCATCACACTAGCATCCACTGGTATTGCTGAGTTGTTAGCCAAAGCAGCTCTTCTGACCAGAACAAGGCATGCCCACCAGTTTTGGCAGCTGCATTATACTTGTTGCAGTGCCATGCATACACAAAGTTTCTGGAGTCAGACCCTAGCACTCCTTTGGGTTTCCATGACTGGAGCATGAAGATGGCAGATGAACAGCCACAGTTTGCATACTGGACTAGGGCCCTGGACTTTCAGTTATGTATTTTCAGCTTGTCTATGCAATCCGCACAGGAGACTTCAAGACGTATGTCCAATGCCTGATGAAAATGGTACCTTGGATATTTGCCATGGATCATGTCAACTATGCTCATTGGTTGGCAGTTCACATGAGATTTGGCAGTAATGTTGCTTATAGCCAACCACAAAGGGCCATATCAGGGCTGCCACCATGTTAGAATCTGCTCACAAGTCACCAACAACAAATAAAAACTTTCACACATCTCTTTTAAATACATCTAAAAGCGTACCAGAAACTTCGTTAAAAATTTTTCTTCTGTAAAATCCAAGATCAGATGAAAACTGCTGATCTCTTTCAGAAACTCAAAGATCACGTCAGGTGGGACATCTCTTAACAGGGTTTTCATGGAGTCTGCTGTAAAGTGTTTACATCTCATATTGTGCAAGTCCCAACAATTTAAAAGAATATGTTTCACTATGAGTGGAAGTCCCAACAATCTAAAAGAATATGTTTCACTATGAGTGGAACATGACATTGCACTATGGAGCTTCTTCACCTTTTAAAATAAAAGAATGGGTATAAAATGAGTGGCCTGTGTGCATGCGGCACAAGACTGTTTCCTCTTACGGCTGCCTCAGGAACAGGTAAAAACTCTTTCAGGGCTGGACAGATTTTAAACAGTTTGTTATCCATCTGCAAGGTCCATTCCTCTTGCCAGAGGTCTTTTGACATAATCATTAACTTAAGGTTTTTGATCTGTGTACAGGACAGACATGTTAGACAGTTTCCCTGTTGTGGCATTCTTGGCCAAACGATCAGCCATTTCATTCCCTCCGATGTAAGACAAGACAAGACAAGACAAGACAAATAATGCTGCTTATAGCCCAGCCGACCGCAAAGGGCCACATCAGGGCCGTCACCACGTTAAAATCAACTCACAAGTCAGTCATTCACACAATTCTTTAAAATACATCGAAAAACCCATCCAAAAGTTGTTAAAAAATCTTTCAACTGTAAAATCTCAGATCCGATGGAAGGTGTTAATCTCTTTCAAGAACTCAAAGATCATGTCAGGGATAAGATAAGATAAGATAATGTTGCTTATAGCCCAGCCGACCGCAAAGGGCCATATCAGGGCTAAACTCATCCAAAACTTTGTTAAAAATCTTTCCACTGTAAAATCTCTCAGATCCGATGAAAAATGTTAACCTCTTTCAAGAACTCAAAGATCGCGTCAGGCGGAACATCTCTGAACAAGGTTTTCATGGACTCTGCTGTAAAATGTTTGTGTCTCACATCGTGCAAATCCCAACACTCTAAAAGAATATGTTTCATTGTGAGTGGCACATGACACGGAATGCACCAAGGAGCTTCACTCTTTAAAAGGTAGGAATGGGTAAAATACGAATGGCCGGTGTGCAGCCGGCACAGAACTGTTTCTTCTTTACGACCACCAGACGAAGACGGGAGGAACTCCTTTAGGTTTGGACGGATCTGAAAGAGTTTGTTATCCGTCTGTGTGTGTATTCCAATCCTCCTGCCAGAGGTCTTTTACATAATCGTTAATTTTGGGTTTCAAATCTGAGCAGGGGATAGGTGTGTTTGACAGTTTCTCTCGTACGGCATTCTTGGCCAAAACGATCCACCATTTCGTTCCCTCCGATGCCGACATGACCAGGAACCCAAGCCAGAAGAATGTTGTAACCCTCCGCTGTCAACTTGGTAAAAAGTTCAAAAAAGTGTAAAAGTTCGGGGTGCTGAAGATTGCGGCCAGCTATGGCCTCCAAAGCCGACAGTGAATCCGACAAAACCAGAAAGTCCCTCTTCGTAGATTGGGAGATTATCCGTAGTGCCAGAACCAGAGCTGTAACTTCAGCAGAGTAAGCAGAAGCGTCTGAAGGAATATGTTCTAACAGTATTTGAGAAGGAGCACCAGAGCAGTAGGCTGCACAGGCCACTCCATCTTCAGACTTGGAACCGTCAGTGAAAATTTTCTGATAGGATGAGAATTTCGAACAGAGGTCAGCATACAAAGCCTTGTATGCTAGAGAGCTAGTGGACTCTTTGCGAAAAGCTGCAAGATCAAACGAATCTCTGGTGTGAAAAAGGTCCACGGAGGTTGATCCGGAAACTTGGAAAAATCGGACACAACTCCTAGGTCTAGACCTGCATTCCGTGCGTGAGGCTGCATACGAAGACCAAACGGCGGAATACAGTTAGGGTTGTTGTCAAATTTGCTTTGAAACTGAGGGTCAAAGACACAGTCATAGGCAGGGTTTTCAGGTTCGGAGAACAGTCTGACGTAGTAATTCAAAGACAGTTTCAGCCTGCGGTTGGACAGTGAAGGTTCACCTGCCTCTGCGTACAGGCTGTACACAGGGGTGGTGCGGAATGCTCCAAGACAGAGACGAAGCCCTGATGGTGGATAGGGTCCAAGAGTTTTAGATACGACGGTCTGGGCAGAGCCGTACACAGCACAACCATAGTCCAGTTTGGAACGGACCAAGGCTCTGTAGAGGTGCAGCAAAGTTTTTATCAGCGCCCCAGTCAGTGTGTGCTACGACCCGCAGAATATTCAGAGCTTTCTGGGCAAGAGGTTTTGAGGTGTTTATATGGCTGAGAAAGTTGAGTTTTTGGTCGAAAAAAACTCCAAGGAATTTGGCCTCTGTGACAGCTGGAATGGGAGATTTCCCTATTTTGATTTCAGGATCTGGAAAAACTGACGAAAAAAATTATGGAAGTGAATGCACTGTGTCTTCGTAGGAGAGAAAGTAAAGCCATTTTCATCCGCCCATTGATGAATTTTATCCACACAAAGCTGGAGCCTGCGCTGGACACTCGGGTACAGGCTTCCAGTTGCATAGACAGCAAAATCATCCACAAACAATGAGCAGTCTGAACCCTGCTGAACTGACTTGACAATGTTGTTAATCTTGATGCTGAATAGGGCCGGAGACAGTATGCTCCCTTGTGGAACACCCAACTCCTGCTCATGAACATCAGAGAGAGTGGTGCCAACCCGGACCTGAAACTGTCGGTCTGCCAAAAAATTTTGAATGAAAAGTGGAAGACCCCGAAAAACAAGATCATGGGAGATCATGAAGAATTCCAGCTTTCCAGGTGGTATCGTAGGCTTTCTCCAAGTCGAAAGAATATAGCCACTGCGTGGTGTTTGTTCAGAAAAAGGCGTTCCGAAGCGTAGATTCCAGACGAATCAAATGGTCCACTGTAGTATGATGTTTACGGAAACCACACTGTTTTCTTTCCAAAAAGGCCGTCGGTTTCAAGTTTCCACATGAGTCTAGCGTTGACCATTTTCTCCATCAGTTTACAGACACAGCTGGTCAAAGCTATTGGACGGTAGTTTTGACGGGTTGGAGAGATCTTTTCTTTTCCAGGTTTAGGAATAGGAATGATGAGGGCTTTTCGCCAAGATGGTGGGAAGAATCCAGTAGTCCATACATGGTTGTATACATGTAGCAGGATGTGCAGACCTTTTTGCGGGAAGATGTTTCAGAAGTTTAATGGATTTCATCTATACCCGGAGAGGAATCGTTGCAAGAAAGTAAGGCGGATTTCAATTCATTTAAAGTGAAAGGAAGATTGTAGTCTTCCACGTTGTCTGACGAAAAGTTGCAGGGTGATTTTTCTTTAAGGGCTTTGTTTTTGACAAAACTGCTGACTTGTTAGAAGAGGAGGAATTCTTTTCAATGGTTGAAGCAAGCAGATTAGCAACTGCTTTTTTCTCTGTTATTAAAGAATCAGAAAACTTGAGGTGGTTTCACAGTGGGGCAGGTGTTCTTCCCTTGATTTTCTTGATGATTTTCCACACTTTTTTCTTCGAAGTTTTGGATGTGAGACTTGAGCAAAACTGTCTCCAAGATAATCGCTTACTGGTCTTATATATGTGTTTCGATTTGGCCCTCAGTTTCTGATGCGCTCGGACGTTGGGCATCGAGGGTCTGCAAGAAACCCTACGTTGAGCTCTTTTACGGGTTTTGTTAATTTCTTTGCACTCAGAATGAACCAAGGAACTTTTGGCATTACGGGCTTCTTGGAAGATGTCTGGATGGTTGACTTTGCGCAATTCAGTATGAAATCTGAAAGACTTCCTGCCGGATCGTCACTATGCAGGATCTTGTCCTCTTCCAGATCCATAAGAAACTTAGTGGCAAAGAGGTCCCAATCTGCTTTGTTGAAATTGAGGCGTTCTGGCAAAGACTCGCTCTCTGCATTTGTACACCGAAGCAACACAGGAAAGTGGTCACTACCATGCAGGTCCTCATCAACCTCCCAAACAAAATCCAAAAACAAAGATGGATCACAGACAGAAAGATCCAGACAAGATGTGGTGCCATTAGCGGAGTGAAAGTAAGTTGGTGATTTCCTGTTCAAGACACACAGATCAAGCTCCGAAAACACTTCCTCTAAAAGCAGACCCCGTGGTGAAGATCTCTCACTTCCCCATAGAGAGAGTGGCCGTTCAGATCACCCAACAGCAGGAAGGGTCGAGGAAGCTGCTCCAAGAGTGAAATGAGGTCCTGTTTGGTGACGCAGATGTTTGGAGATAAGTACAAAAACTACAGACAGTAACTGTTTTGTGGAGAGTAACCCGAGCTGCCACTGCCTGAAGCGGAGTCTGCAGAGCAACTGGGCTGTACAGAACAGAGTTGTGAATGAACAAGGCAACTCCACCAGAAGCACCATGTTCAACAGACTGTGCAGGTAGATTTAAAAAACTGTAGCCAGAAAGTGAAAAATTTTTGTCAGACTTGAGAAGAGTTTCTTGGAGGGCAATTAGCATCGGCCTGGCCTCACGGCACAACAGCTGCAATTCTTCATAATTGGAAGACAGTCCCCTGATATTCCAATGTATGATTGAATCCATTGTGGATGAGTCCATCATAAATGAAATATGGTGAAAGAAAATAAATCTCGTAATTCTTCCTTTTATTCTATATCAACATCATCTGGATCCGAGAGAACTGCAAATCTGTTGAAATTTCTCTCCGCTTTTTTCTCTCGATCTGATACAATTTTGTTCGGCGTTTTCTTTTTAGGTGGCGACTTGGTCTTTCCTCCAGAACCGCCAGCTCCCTTGTGACAGCTGTAGGGTGCCCTTTGGAGGATTTTGAGGGGGTGTCTTGTCTTGTACTTCAACGACTTCCACTCTCTGCCGCTCTGAAGTGCCTGTAGGTCTTTTGCCCCCTGGTGGTCTGGGGGCGGGAGTAGGCTTTGAAGACTGACTCGTATCTGAAGGCGACGACTGCTGGGGTTCATCGCATGCAGTGGTTCTGCCTGAGGCTACAGACTTGGTTTCTGGCTCTCTCTCGGCAAACGAGGACTCCACCGTCTGCACTCCGATGCTGACTGTTGTTGGCTTTTACTGCAGCTGCAAACGAGCCCAGCAGTTGGTTGACTTTTCATAGCAATCTTTTTCGCCTCAAAAAAAACGGGATTCGCTGTTCAGTCTTTATTCTCTGAATTTCCTTTTCCTTTAACCAGTTTGGACAGGTCTTCGATGATGATGGGTGCTTGCCTCCACAGTTGGCACAGAGTGGTGGACTGTCACACACACCCTGGTGGACTGGCTGGCAGCAGGTACCACACACCTCTTCCGTACATCTATCCCTCACATCCCTCACATCACTGGGCCGTACCTCTGGCACTTGAAACAGCGCAGAGGTGATGGGATGTACAGTGACACTGAAACTCTCAGGTAGCCCACCGTAATCGACTCCGGGAGAGAAGTAGAGCAGAAGGTCAAGAAAAGGGTGTCAGTTGGAATCCTGTCATTGCCTTTACGCACAAGCACACGATGAACGTGGGTCACTCCTTGAGATGCCAGCTCTGACTTGATTTCAGCCTCCGACACTCCTCTCAGATCTCTGCACCGGATTACTCCTTTCGAAGAGTTCAGAGATTTGTGTGGAGACACTTTGATCGGTCGATCCACTAACGTTGTTGATTTTAACAGCATCTCGGAGTGCAGCTTGGATGAGCACTCAATCAGAAGTGACCCATTCCTCAGTCTCTTGACGCTCTTTGGCTTCCCGCTGAGGCCATTGATTCCCTTCGCAATCGCAAAAGGACTCAGGCCTGACAGAGGTCTATCTTCATCTGCTCCCTCCACAATCAGCCAGCTGGGCCAGAAGCCTGAAAGGACTCTCGTCTCATGTTCCGAATCCGTGTCCGTCTCTGTTTCTGAATCCTGCCTGTGTCTTTTTTTTTTTTTTTGGTGCCATGGTGTATTCATTAGAATTCATCTCTTTTGATTCCCACCCGCCATCGAGTCCCAACAAGGGGGATGCCCATTTTATACGGAATTCCAGTATATCTGGCACCAGGACTTCAAAGGAGATATACACAGGCCTGAAAGCATCCCTGCCACAGAAGCTCCCAAACCCGTTTGACCCGAGCCGCCGCCTTCTAGCCTGAGCTAGGGCATGCACGCGACCAGCCGCTTGATCGAAGTGGGCCACTTCGACCACCTGTCTAGGGGAAGTCAGGCCAAAGAGGTGTGTTGACTTGATGCACCGCAGTCACATCAGCGGTCTCAACCTCCAGGATCCTATTCTCCCCCATCACAGGACGCACCGCACGGCAAACACGGTGGCCTCTCAAGAGACCACAGAGAAAAGAGGAGTGTTGGAAAGAAGACTTGAAGGGGAGACGAAGATAGAAAAAATAAGAAAGGCAGAAAACAAGAAAAGGAGAAAGGCGGGTTACTATTAGTCAGGGTCCTCACCCTTAGCCTGTCTGACATGGGAAGCCCCTACCAGGGACATCAACTCCTGACCACGTTGCGCTTAGGCCAGACAGCATCTTCGACTTTTCAGGCCTAGAAGCATTTGAAAAAAAAACTAGCCTATCTTCAGCTCACCCTTAATTTTGTTTTTCATGTTTTGCTTCTTTTTTTCTCTCTCTCCTTCTGTAATATCATTATTATTATCATCATCATTATTAATATCATCATTACTACTACTATTATTATCATTCTTATGAATTGTATGACTACTGTCTTTCTTTGTGATAAGACAATGTTGCTTATAGCCCAGCCGACCGCAAAGGGCCACATCAGGGCTGTCATGTTAAAATCAACTCACCAGTCACACATCTCTTTAAATGACTTCTAGAAACGCACATTCTTTGCGAAGAAAGAAAAAAAATGCTTTCAGATAAAGGGAACAAAAAAAAAGAAAGTGAAGGCTGTGTGCATCTTCTTTTGTTTCAGTGACCGCATGCAAAAGCAAATGGGGGGCCTTGAGAGACCACTTTCTCAAGAAATACAGGGAGTCAAAGGCGACAAAGTCAGGCCAGGCCACCAGCAAGAAAAGGAAGTGGTATCTCTTCGACGCCATGTCTTTCTTGATCCTTTACTACTGCAGCCGGGAAACAGGTGGAAATTTGACATATCATGCTGATGAAGACCACCAGGAGGAAGACGACGAGGATATTAAGGAGACAGCATCCCAGCCAAGTCCTGCCCTGCTGTCTTCAGAAAGACAGCTTTTCACAGGAAACAAAAAAAGATGCCGCAGCATAGAAAAAGGGACAAGAGACTGCACTAGAACTTCAGACCTCAACATAAGATAAGATAATGTTGCTTATAGCCCAGCCGACCGCAAAGGGCCATATCAGGGCTGTCACCACATTAAAATCAACTCATAGGTCATTCATTCACACAATTCTTTAGAATACATCGTTTAAAAGCTCAACCAAAAGTTTGTTAAAAATCTTTCCACCGTAAAATCTCAGCTCCGATGAAAAATGTTAATCTCTTTCACGAACTCAGAGATCGCGTCAGGCAGAACATCTATGAACAAGGTTTTGTTTTCATGGAATCTGCTGTAAAATGTTTGTGTCTCACATCGTGCAAGTCACAACACTCTAAAAGAATATGACCTTTTTCCAGATGAAATATGCGACTAACACTGGCTGGTCAGGCACAGCCTGCACAGAAGAGCAACAAAAATGGAATTGGGGGACATTGCACAATCTGTCACAAAAGCGACTTGCAGACATTTCCTTTGAGAGAGAAAACACAAAAGATCAAAGTACGGAGAAAATGCTCCTGCGGAAGAAGCCCCCCCCCCCCCCCCCCAAAAGATACATTAGCTGAACTACTGGTGTGCCATTCTCTTGAACAATTCTACAGTTTTGTGGACACAGGTCAGGTGTGAAAGATTTGTTTATGCAGAAGGGGACACTTTTAGGGAAGTGCTACAATGCCCAGCCTCATGATGTACCAGAAACAGTTTTGGAAACTGTTGTTCACGGTGAGCACACTTCTTCACGCCTGACGTGCACCATGTGCAAACAATTTTTTGATAAGCATGTGGTTGTAAATCAAAGTCAACTTTTGCGGTTGGAACAGGAAACCAGGGCAAGAGCCAATCACTGAAGCCCGTCACCTCGCAGAAGTAGCCGACTGCAAAGCTGAAGATCTCTCTGCATACGTGCGAAGAAAAACATCATATGTATTTATGAGCTGAAGGAGGATCGAGGTGAGACGGCACAGCAGT
Organism: Conus betulinus; assembly: GCA_016801955.1. Classification (NCBI taxonomy): domain Eukaryota; kingdom Metazoa; phylum Mollusca; class Gastropoda; order Neogastropoda; family Conidae; genus Conus; species Conus betulinus. The sequence goes on along the minus strand of JADBJO010000052.1, from coordinate 30,508 downwards.
GCGAAGAGAAAGTTCTGTCCCTCATCAACACCAAGCTGCGGGTGAAGATAAAGCCCAAAGACATGATTGAGGTGTGGTTCATCGCATGGGGGCTCGACAGGAGCAATGATCCAGGGGGGCTGTTGCAGATGCTGGAGGTCCTGGAAGCAGTGATTGCAGGGTCATCATGCGTTTTGTGTTGAGGCGCCTTCGTGACAATGTTCTCTATGCTTGAAAAAACTTAAAAGGGTCTGGGACAGTGCCAGTGGAAGATCTGACCCCTCGAGCATATTCCCTATTGTCCACAGTCAAGAGTGACAAGTCAGTTTGTGCCCAGGCATGGACGAAAAATCGAAATGTCTGAATGAAATTAACTGGGAGTGGGAGAGTTGTTCTAGTTCTAGTAAAGTCATTGCTGACCTCAGACAGTACGCTAATGAGGTAAGGTAAGGTAATGTTGCTTATAGCCAAGCCGGCTGTCACCACGTTAAAAATCAACTAACAAGTCATCAAAAAAAAAAAAAAAAAAAAAAAAAAAAAAATTCAAATAACACATCTTCTAAAAACGCCCCAGAAATCTTTCTTCTGTAAAATCTTAAAATCAGATGAAAAATGTTAATCTCTCTAAGCAGTGTTTATGTCTCACATCGTGCAAGTTCCAACACTCTAAAAGAATGTTTCACTGTGGTACATGATGTAGAATGCACCACAGAGCCTCTTCACCTTTTAAAAGATAAGAATGGGTGTAAAAGGAGTGGCCCGTGTGGCTTGGGATCCATTGCATACCAGAAATCAGCAACTACTGGTCCACAGATCCTTTGTTACGTGTTGCTCAGGTTGCTGATGTCATTAGCAGAAATAGATTTATCAAATTAAATCAGTATTTTCATTTAAATGACAGCAGTAAAGCTATTCCCAAGGGTCAGCCTGGCTATGATCCCTTGCACAAGTGCGTCACTCTTGGAGATGATGCTCAACAACAGCCGAGCCCACTACTACCCAGGCCAGGGACATCTCCATTGATGAGGTCATGGTAAAGTTCAAAGGCAGACTGAGCTTCAAGCAGTATATCAAAGCTAAGGGGGGTTCTTATTATCATTTTATTACTGTTCTTTTATGAATAAAGTGTGACAATGAAAGCATATAACAAAAAATGGTCATAAAAAAATTATTGATCCCATGAAACAATTTTCATTGTAACAGTCTCAAAAGTTAAATATATATTGGATTGCTCTCTCTCAGTCACACACACACACACACACACACACACACACACAGTGACACACACACACACACACCACACCACACCACATGCAGACACACACACACGCACACACTTTTATTTGTCTCTCACTCACTTTTCACACAAACATTTGCATGTATACACAAACACACTTGCACACACACACACATACTCACACATTAAAACTGAATACACATTTTGTTGTGTTTATTTGTACAGGAAAACCAAACCGATGGGGGATCAAGGTCTGGTGTGCTGCAGACCCATGCACAGGATTCATGCTGGAGTTCAACGTCTACTAGGGTCGGGTTCTGCAGCCAATGCCGCACGGACTTGGATACCATGTTGTCATGAAGTTGGGTGACCGTTTCCTCAAGAAGGGACGTCACCTTTTAGTTTACTTTAAGATTAAAATTATAGTCCCGTCAACAGCAGAGGTTATCTCAGGACTGTCACCACCACGTTTCAAACTACCACGTATATAAGTTAAAAAAAAAGATTAAAAGCAAACCTGACCCAACCCATTAAAAACAGATTAAAAGAACCAATCCTAGGATTAAAAACCAACACGCTGAAATAAGATAAGACAATGTTGCCCACAGCCCAGCCGACCGCAAAGGGCCACATCAGGGCCGTCACCACATTAAAATCAACTCACAAGTCCGTCATTCACAAAATTTCTTTAAAATACATCCAAAAACCCATCCAAAAGTTTGTTAAATATAAAAATCTTTCCACTGTAAAATCTCAGATCTGATGAAAAATGCTGATCTCTTTCAAGAATTCAAGGATCGCATCAGGCGGAACATTTCTGAACAAGGTTGTCATGGAATCTGCTGTAAAATGTTTGTGTCTCACATGTTTGAGCATGCACTGTTTTGAAATAAACTGCAAATTCAGGATGAAACACTTCTTGTGGTGAAAGGAACACTTTCAATTGTACAAGCATCGATAAAGGCCAAGGCAAAGGCTAGTGGGGATAAGATAAGATAATGTTGCTTATAACCCAGCCGATCTCAAAGGGCCATATCAGGGCTGTCACCACGATATATTCAACTCACAAGTCATTCACTCACACAATTCTTTAAAATACTAGTGCCACCAAAGAAGGAAGAGAGAGCGGAAAAAAAGAATCACAGAAAAAACTGTACCATGACAAAACACAGTGGCAGCTTCACTTTTATGTTACCATACTACCTATTCTGCATGGGTACATCAAAGTGTTTCAGACAAAGGATCCTATGATGCATGAACTCCACAGCCACCAGGAGTTGATCAAAGAGTTCCTTGGGTGCTTTGTTCGACCTGACAAACTTCTGGTGAAACCACGTCATCTGCTGAAACTGGACCTTGATGATGAGAACATTCTTGTTAAAAAATCTGAGTTATTTGTGGGCAGCTTTGTGAAAAGAGCTTAAGAAAAACGACATGCAAAGGACAGCATCGAGAGCATGAGATAAGATCAGATGTTGTTGCTTATAGTCCAGCCGACCGCAAAAGATAAGATAATGTTGCTTATAGCCCAGCCGACCGCAAAAGGGCATATCAGGGCTGTCACCACGTTAAAATCAACTCACAGGGTCATTTCATTCACACCATTCTTTAAAGGACTACAAGAGCCACATTTTTTTATTGCTGTAAAATATCTGTTTGTATCAACAACTACACACATGGGAAGAAAATCTGCCATACACAATCGTAAATGTTTTTACTTTAATAAAAACTTTTTATACACCTGAAAAATTATCCTGAACGCTGAAAACCGGAAGTGACGTCGTTTTTGGAACTGTATGAAGACCCGCAGGAACATAGTCTGCTGAGAAGTGCCAACAAACCAGTTGTAGCCGCCTTTTAGTTCTACCATGGTGCGTAATGATCATGCGTACACCTCTCTTAGTTCAGAAAACGTTCCAAAGAAGAAAAGGCGAATAGGGGGGTACTGTTGTGTAGCTGAATGCAACAGTTCGCACAGTCGAGGCTTCAGTTTGCACGGTTTCCCGAGCGACGAGTCGATCAAGCGACAGTGGGTAAGGTTCGTCCAGACACATCGCAAAGATTTTGGGCCCAAGTTTGGGACACCCAATGCGCATTCTTTCATTGCGAAAAGCAGCATTTTAAATCTGAATGTTACCCTTTGAGCCAAAGTATCAAACGAAGCATGGGCATCAAAACAAATGCAGCTCTGATTCCTGGCTCAGTGCCAACCATCCACAAGCCAGTGTGTGTGACCACAGCCAACAGCATGAGCACCGAGAGCACAGCCACAATTGTGACACAGGCCTCCACTCCGGCACACAGTACAACTGTCATGACATCTGTGCTTTCTACAGTGTGCTCCATTTTACCAGGAGTGAGTCAGGTGCGAAGGGCCTATGCAAAAAGGGAACGCCAAAGGGTAAGTGATAGTATAGTAGGCCTATAGTAATTAGTATAGAATAGCTTAGTACAAAGTTGCTCGGCATATATAGGCCGCTGGGCCTGTTGCTGTTCATTCAATCAGGAAATTAGGACTAGCCTAACTTTGGGCTACACATAGCAACCTTTTCATCGCCCTTACTATCAAAGTACAACTGTTTTTGCTGTCTATTTTCTGTGACACCCACGGGGTTGGCTATGGCTTGCATTGCTACAGTACAGACAACATAAAGTAATAAAAATAAAATTCTTGTAGCCAGTCAACTCAGTGTGATCTTAACCTGGACACCAGCTACATGCAAGACCAAACACCTGACCAGTGTGAACCAGCCAGTGATCCAACCAGTGGACCTGAAGACACTGAGCATTGTGAGCAGGCTGACCATGATAAAGATTACATCCCAGTGGAGCAGGAGAGCATGGACACAGACTCTGCTAGGTATGTTGGTCATCAATGCTCTTTAATGTTGATATGATTATGGATTGTGGAAGTGTTAATTGTTGTAACTAATGAATGCTTACAATTGCATCAAGTATGTTTTCTACTGATTTATTGTTGAGACGAAAAATGAAAACTTAGCAAAAGCACACTAGTACACTGACTCCTTAAGAAACCAAGGGAAACAAGATTTAACTTCTGATTTTGATCTTGCTCATTAAATAACATTTAACGCATGATCTTATTGCTATTGTCATTTCCTGGCAAAAGGACTTCAGGGACCATCCTAACAGTTGTGAAGCACCTGGTCACTATGGTCAAACTGCATCAGCTAAGGATGAGAACTTTATGTGTGTGACCGTTTTGGATTACCTTGCCACACTCTGTCTATGGGGCAGGCATTACTTTGATTTCATAGTATACTCTACTTCTAAGAAAAACTATTCCATTGCATCAAATGTAAAAGTGTTTGTGCTTTGACCATTGACTTCAGAATTTTTTCATGTTGGGTGAAACTAGTAGGAAAATAATTTTCAGGTTCAATTACACACACACACACACACACACACTCTCTCCCCCACCTCTACCTACTTTTACCCTCCCTGCCACCTACACCCACATCATATTAACATGGAGTTGTCATATATTTTAAGATTTTATCAATTTCTATTTTCAGACACTGAACTAGATTGTGGGGCAAAGTAAAAAATTTTATCGGTTTCGAAGAATGCCTCCTTGAGCTGTTTTAGCGCTGCCAGTACTGCGCTCAGCCAGCAAGTGGTAGCATCACACACATTCGAGGCACTTTCCTCAGTGTGAAGCAGGAATGCCCGCACTGTGGGAAGGACAGAGTGTGGATGAGCCAGCCCTTCAAAGACATTCCTGCTGGGAACCTGTATGTGTCTTCGGCCATTCTGTTCTCTGGTTAGTATATTCCATTGCTTCAAGAAGAAAAATAAGTGAATGCATTTACTGAATACTGTTGTATTGTGCATTCTAGCTTTAACAGCCCCGAATGATTAAAACATTTATGGACTGTGAGTACAATACTTTTTAGAGAACAGTCAACACTTCTTATTACGAACTTCTTGTCACATTCAAAACTAATGTCGTTCAGCATGTAAGCCATATGTAGTCATGTAAAGAAGGATTGGTGCAAACCTCAGTGTTTCAACGTGTTAGTTTTTCGTTAGATCCAACTTCGTTTTGAACATCCTCCATTGTATAAGACAACTCCTCTCTTCCACATTTATTTATCTGAGCTTATAAAATGACTATAGTAAAACCTGTGATGTGAAGACGGGCCTGTCACGAGAGGACACCTTTCATGTAAGGACATGTTCACAATGTCCCTTTTGTTCTTTTACAGTGTAATGTACCCCTGTCATGAGAGAACACCTGTCATGTAAGGACACTTTCACAATGTCCCTGGGGTGTCCTTACATCACAAGTTTTATTGTACCACGTTGTAACCGTGTATATTAGGCAAAACATGGTGCCCTATAATGTGCCTGGTAATCTAGTTAGAAACTGTAATAATGGAACCTGATATGTTTTGCTTACAGGCTTGCTGCCATCAAAGACTCTCCGCTTTCTGAACCATCTTGGGGTGGCTTCCATTTCTTCTTCTACATTTTTTGACCATCAGCGGGCATTTCTGTTCCCTGCCATAGAAGAAGAGTGGAAGTCACACCAGGCTCGGTATATAGAAAAGGCACTTGAAAGCGACTACAGCCTGACACTTGGTGGGGACGGCCGAGCAGACTCACCTGGCCACAGTGCCAAATATGGCACATATACACTCCTCGATTTGGACCTGATGATGGTGATTGATACGCGAGTTGTGCAGGTTAGTTGATTTAAATTAATGAACCTGGCTCTTGTTCTCTTGTGTTTGTGTAAAGATGAGTGTTGCCATTACATGGTGATCTTTTTCTAGAATTTTCTTAGCTGCTATAGAATTTCCATAGCTATTATATCCAAAACTGGTCAAGACCGAAGCCAGAATTTTTAAAGTCTCTTCTAAAAAGTAAATAACTTATCCACAAAAATGCAGGAAACGAGGTAATTTGAAGCAATCTAAGCATTAACTAGGTGTCTGGTGTAGAAATAGAACTAAATGTGTATATAGGGTGGGTGGAGGTGGGTGGGATTGCATGCATGTGTGTGTATGTGTATTTCTATTGCATGTATGTGAGTGGTTATATGTTTGTTGAATATCTTGTCTAAGTTGTTTTTTTTCGTTACATACACTGAAGAGTGACCTGATACAATAGCCCAGCCGACCGCAAAGGGCCATATCAGGGCTGTCACCATGTTAAAATCAACTCACAGGTCATTCATCCACACAATTCTTTAAAAGACATCGTCTAAAATCTCATCCAAAACTTTGTTAAAAATCTTTCCACTGTAAAATCTCAGATCCCATGAAAAATGTTAACCTCTTTCAAGAACTCAAAGATCGCGTCAGGCGGAACATCTCTGAACAAGGTTTTCATGGAATCTGCTGTAAAATGTTTGTCTCACATCGTGCAAATCCCAACACTCTAAAAAAGAATATGTTTCATTGTGAGTGGCACATGACACGGAATGCACCAAGGAGCTTCTTCACTCTTTAAAAGGTAGGAATGGGTAAAATAGGAATGGCCGGTGTGCAGCCGCACAGAACTGTTTCTTCTTTACGACCACCAGACGAAGATGAGAGGAACTCCTTTAGGTTTGGACTCTCCATCAGTTTACAGACACAGCTGGTCAAAGCTATTGGACGGTAGTTTGACGGGTTGGAGAGATCTTTTCCAGGTTTGGGAATAGGAATGATGAGGGCTTTTCGCCAAGATGGTGGAAAGAATCCAGTAGTCCATACATGGTTGTATACATGTAGCAGGATGTGCAGACCTTTTTGCAGAAGATGTTTCAAAAGTTTATAATGGATTTCATCTATACCCGGAGAGGAATCATTGCAAGAAAGTAAGGCGGATTTCAATTCATTTAAAGTGAAAGGAAGATTGTAGTCTTCCATGTTGTCCGACGAAAAGTTGCAGGGTGATTTTTCTTTAAGGGCTTTGTTTTTGACAAAACTGGCTGACTTGTTAGAAGAGGATGAATTCTTTTCAATGGTTGAAGCAAGCAGATTAGCAACTGCTTTTTTCTCTGTTATTAAAGAATCAGAAAACTTGAGGTGGTTCACAGTGGGGCAGGTGTTCTTCCCTTTAATTTTCTTGATGATTTTCCACACTTTTTTCTTCGATGTTTTGGATGTGAGACTTGAGCAAAACTGTCTCCAAGATAAGCGCTTACTGGTCTTATATATGTGTTTAGATTTGGCCCTCAGTTTCTGGTGCGCTCGGACGTTGGGCATCGAGGGGGTGCGATTTTAGAAAGTCGAAAAATTAAATGCATGACAATGACACACAGGGTTGAGTGTACCAATTTTTTTTTCAATGGCACCACAGTGTATCACTTTCATGAAAATTATTGAACTGATCTACCAACCCAGTTTTGAAAAGTGATGAAACAGAAAAACACTTTTTCCCCCTCCCTGCGCTATATGATGGTGGCAAGCTCATTCCAAATAAAAAATAATTCTACTTGTTGCTTGGTGGAGTCCCAATCAGTCTTCAGTGTAAACTGTAAACTCTATGTGCTAAACTCTATGAGATTTTATCGTGCAGATAATCATTTTTTTCTAATATTTGTTTCAGGTTCACAGACCATCACCTCCAATGCCGGATCTTGTGGCCTACTATACTTTTGGAGAGGTCCTAAAAGCTGCGGAAGACCTGCCTCTTCCCTGGATAAAGATTCAGTGTGCAGAAGAAATGATGGTTGCTGTGGTGGACAACAGTAATTTAAAGCTAAAAGTGACAGTCAAAGCTGACTATATTGCTACTGTTCAAGTGTACGGTCTGCTAGCTGCAGAAGAGACAACTAGTATTGAGAAGGAGTCATTAAAATCTTTTTTGCTGAAGCTCCACAAGAAAATTATTTGTACCGGCATTGCAGATGAATCATTGCAAGATAATGCAAATTTGCCAGGGAAATCTAACAAAGGTGTTTATTATAGGCATGTCATTTGCAAGTCTGTGGATGATCAAATGTCTACAGTAAGATCAAAATCCTGCAAGCGATCCTGAAGGCCAATACTGTATGTGAACCCTGTCGTTACGTTGAGTCTCTGCTAAAAAAAAAGAAGGAAGAAAGAGTTAATGCCAGCAAGTCTCTACCCCTCAAGGCAAACCACCCCCGTTAAATGTTTCTAAAGATGCCCTGAAACACAGGCTGAAAGAAACGCGTGCACACAGCAAGGCAGTGGAGAAGAAACTGAAGAAATTTAGAAAAACAATTAATGGATCAAAGTGCGTAGAACTGGGGAAAGCGGACGAGAACTTGCACACAGTTCCTTGCAGTCCATCATGGCAAATCGCATTGACTCCCTGAACAACCCCCTCACTAAATTATTCTGGGAGGAACAAAACAAAGCTTTCCAGAGCAAAGGTAAAGGCATGCACTGGCACCCGACCCAATGATGATTAGGTTAGCTATCCTACTGCACAGCCAAAGTCCTGCAGCCTATGACACCCTCAGAAAAACTGGAATTTTAAAATTGCCTGGTGACTCTACCTTGCATGATTACATCAGTGCAGTTCAGCCATCACAGGGAAGCAGCAAAGAAAACCCTAGACCATATTAAATCAGCCACAAAACACTTCGCTGACCATCAACGCTTTGTCGTTTTGCTCCATGATGAGATCACCATAAAATCCAACTTGGTCTTTGACCAAAGGTCAGGGAAGATGGTAGGTTTAGTCAGCCAGTCTGCTGGGCAAAACAGACTTGGCTACTCATGCCTTGGTGTTCTATGTTGTAGGCATGAACACCACTCTAAAAATGAGTATAGGATTCTTTGGAACTCAGACAGCTACAGCAGACTCCATGTACCCATTATTTTGGAAGGCTATATGGCCTTTTAGAAAGTTGCTGTAACTTGAAAGTCATTTCCTCTGCCAGTGACAAAGCAACTCCCAATCAGCGTCTCTATGACATGCAGGGAACTGGAAACGACACTTACAAAACTGTCAACCTCTTTGCAAGGGATCGAGAAGTGTTCTTTTTCTCAGATCCTCCACATTTGCTGAAGACGATGCGAAATAATCTCAGCAACTCTGGAGCTGGAAGAAACACGTGTGGAAAGATGGAAAACACCTTCTCTGGAAGCATGTGTATGATGTGTTCAACAATGACTGTACTCAGGCCCCTTGCGGACTACAAAACTGACGTACAATCACACCCACTTGACCCCTGCATCAGTGATGAACGTTAAGCTAGCTGTTCAGATGATGAGCGAAAAAGTGTTGGCAAAAGGTTGCTTGAGCAAGGACAGGAGTGTCGAGAGACAGCCAACCTCATCATCAAGATGGACAAATTTTTTGACTGTTTAAATGTTAGGGCCAGGAGTGAAGGCGTTCAAAAAAGGAAAGCTTATCTGATGCCATACACTAGTGACCGCAGGAGTTGACAGCCAAACACACACTTCGCGAAAGGCTTGTCGCTTGCTGGCTGTGTGAGTTGGGTACCCCCCCCCCCCCCTATCTATGCTAACCCGCCTTTTCTGCCTTTCTTATTTGGCTCTTTTCTATCTTCGTCTCCCTTTCAAGTCTTCTTTTCCACGCTCTTTTCTCTCTCTGTGGTCTTCTTAAGATCCGCCGCGTTTGATGTGCGGTGCCACCTGTGACGGAGTGGAATGAGATCCTGGTGATTGAGAGGGCCAGTGCCTTCAACACATCACTTTGGCTCGGACCTCTCCTAGACATGAGGTACACTTTGGCCCAGGTGTATTAATCAGCTCCCCCTTCATGGGGCTGGGTCAAGACAGGCAGTTCTCTGGCTGGCCAAGGTAACCCCTGCAGTGTTCAGCTCTCTGTTCACAGGAGTTGGGCATGATCGGGGGGGGGGGGGGGGGGGGGGGGATGGCACCTTTGTCAATAAACAGCTTGTGGTCGCTATCTTTTTTTCACCTAGAAAAAGCATACAACACCACTTCGAAATCAGGAATCCTGTGGACCAGCACAGACTTGGTTTTTGTGGTCATCTGCTTGTTTATTCAAAACTTTCTGGCTGATTGGCAGTTCCAGGTGCGTATTCGCACCACACACTCTCTGACCACTGTGGGCAGGAGTTTGGTGTACCTCAAGGGAGCATCCTTTCTCCTGCCCTTTTCAGCATCAAAATCAATGACATTGTCAAATCGGTAAACCAGGGTTCCGAGTCCCCTCTGTTCGTTGATTGACTTCACACTGTTTGCAGTTGAAGCTTCTTACACTCCAACTTTGTGTCAACAAGATCCAATAGTGGGGCCGAGGAAAATGGGTTTACCTTCTCACATACCAAAACTCAGTCAATCGTTTTCACAATTTTCGTCGGGTGTAGAAAAACGCAGTTCAGGGGAGACAATACCTTCCTGCTTGATGTTGCTGGAGACACTGTTCACACATTTGCTAATGCTGCCAAAGCACTGTTTCAGCCATTTGGGAATTATTTAGAGAAACTCTGCAGTCATTCTATTATGACATTGAAAAAAGTCCCAAAGTGAAAGAAATCTTGGGAGAGATTCAGGAACTGCTGGGATTCAGGGACGGGTGTAGTCGACAATTTCCAAGCAGATTTCTGCAAATGTTGGATGTCACCATCGACTTCACAGCCTCCTGGATGCACTTCACGTCTACTACTATGCCTATCTGGGAGACGACGAGCAGCAGAAATATGGGTACTACAAATTTTCAAGCTGTAGGAACTGAAACGTGTATTTACAGTGATATACATCATTTATTATAAGTTATTAGTATATACCATCTGATCTATAATCTTACATTGAAAAGACAGCTTGTTATTTCACTTTTATTGCACTATACACACACACACACACACACACACACACACAATGTATGGTATGTAAAGATAGAGCCCTCTGCTCCCAGTGTATTGGGTCAGATAGTGACATTTATTTTCTTTACACTGTCCAGTGAATTTTTTGTTCAGCATGGTTATTTGTTATTTTATGTATTTATAACAAAAAAGTAGAGCATCATTTCTGGCACCATTTTTTTTTTTTTTTTTTTTTTTTGCCAGGAGTGTGTTTTGTTATGTAAATGTGGCAGGGCTAATATAACTTTTATTATCAGTGCCAACACTGAAACTTACACTTACCTCCATCCCCCTCTACCTTCTCTCTGTCTCACTGTCTCTGTCTGTCTGTCTCTCTCTCTCACAGCACACACACACACACACACACACACACACACACACACACACACACACACTACACTACACATTTTCTGATGCTCTCTCTCTCAGAATGTCACGTTTTCTATTTGTACAGAGTGAGACACAGTTGCTTTTTTTTTCCAGATCACTGATTGGAAACATTTTGACGGAGCACAGCATTGCAGATGGAGATGCAGCCCGCATTTTCATCCTCCAAAGAACGCAAGCTGGTCAAGCAAGATCATCCTGTAGTGACACCAGGAAGGACAAGATATTAACAGCCCTTTTCAGCGAGCAGCAGAAGTTCACCACAACTCTTGATCTCTACCGTGGCATCCTCAGAAAGTTCCAGATGTACACGAAGAAATTCCAGGCAGAGAAACCAGTCATACATCAGCTGCATGGAGATATGTTTAGGGCTGTGCGGATTTTCTGGCATTGTTCGTGAGACGAGACCCAATTCCTGATTATTCCATGAGAAAGCTCAAGAACCTGAAAGACAAGGTGGGAAGACCAGAAAATCAAGTTCGAGATGATGAGCAGCTTTGTGTTGGAGAATTTGCATATGCATCAATGGAAAAGGCCTCAAAGGAAACTGCCTGCCACTACTGGGTCAAGAAACTGTATCATCAGCTAAGGAGTGGATATTCTTTGGCAGGTAAAATGCTGCTGGAGAAAATGCCATTGGACAATAAGACCATAGAACAGTGGAGTGCCCTTGACCCTGCAGCTATCAAAGTAGGGAGCACATCAGACAGTCTTATGGACTTGGGCAAGCAGCTTGGGAATGTGGTTTGTGAGGCTCAGCTCGGTGCTCTTGACATAGAATGTAAAATGTATTACACTGACTTGGATGTCATCAGACTAGCAAAGGAGTACAAACTCAAAAAGGATGCAAGAATTGACAGAGACTTTTGGTTTCATGTTCTTGGACTGAAAACAGATGACAGGACACAAAGATACTCACTCCTTGGCAGAGTTGCTAAGGCTGCCCTCACTGTGTTTGCTGGGCCAATAGTAGAGTCTTCCTTTAATCTCATGGATGATGTTGTCAGGGCAGACCGAACAAAAACTGTGACAAACTATGAGGCCACAGCCATAGTTAAGTCAAGCCTAAAATCAAAGCAGACAACCTCAACAGACTTTACCATTCCTCCTTTTGTTCGGAAGGAAGTGCTCAAGGCAAAAACAAACTACAAAACACATTTGGATGAAGCCCAGGCTAAGACATAATGCAGAAAAGGAGAGGAGGGCTGCAAGTGCAATGCTGCTGATTGAGAAGATGAAGAAAAAAAACAAAGAATTGCTTGCAGAGGATATATCACAGGCAGAAAAGCATCAGCTTCTACTGTGAGTTTCCAGCAGGGCGACAGCCATCACCAGGAAGAGCACAGCAATGCCAGGAAGAAAACAAACCACCCCAATAAGTGCACAGTCATCCCAGAAACACCACATCCACCTCAGAAACACCACATCCACCTCAGAAACACCACAGCCACCACCAGGAACAACACAGCCATACCAGAAACAACACAGTCACCCCAGGAACAACACAGCCACCCCAGAAGTACAACAGACGTCCCAGGAACAGCACAGTCATCCCAGAAGAACAACAACCACTCCAAGAACAACGCAGCCATCCTAGAGGACTTACCACTTGCATCAAAAATGCTCCCAGGAGAAGCAGACTTTCGCTTCTTTTATGCCTTAAAAGCTTCAGCTCTACGAAGCCCCCCAGATCCCCCAGCGGGCCATTGCCCCTGCATCCCGCCAGGGCCTGGGCGGCCCCTGGACCCCTGCCTCTCAGGTTTTTGAAAATTTGAAGGCGTCACCCATGCACTGGATTATTGTACTGTCCATAGTGCAGAGAATGAATAGGAGAGAGATCAGCTCATCTCCTGGTCATCATCTGCATTCAGTGGAGCGAATCTATTAGAAAGTTGGACTGGACTGTTGGAGTCTTCAGACCTGTTGGCAGACTTGCCCACAGTTGAAGACATTTTTACATACATACAAATTTACATCTTATAGCCAAACAGCTTGTTGGCCTTGTAACTGATGATCATTTTTTTCTTTTTTTTTTTTCTATTTTTCAAGTTGTGGTATGTTAAAAAATTTCCTCTCTGTCAGTCTGGAGTGGTGGATTTTTTTTTAAATTTCACTGTAACGCAGCATTTTTTTTTCTCGACAGCACAATGGAAGAACTCCAGCCTTTATCTAGACCAAAGCAACGATGTCAGTCAGTCAAAACTGTCAGTGTCCCTGACAGTGCTCCGGTGATGACGAAGAGTGTGAAAAGACCAAAAGAGTATAGAGACAGAATTAGATGATCCAGAAAGGTTCAAAATCCACCAAGCTGCTAAGACAGCAAGATTTAAAGAACATTACAACAGAAGATAAGAGAACATGATTAAGTAAATAGCAAAAAACAAAGAGAAACCCAGGTAAGGTAAGGTAAGGTAAGCTTATATACCGAGGCAGAAGAGCCATCCCTCTCAAATCGCCAACTAAAACTGCCTTAAACTACCGTCTGAGTCTCTCGTCTGAACCTCAAAAACCCTGCATATGACTGCGATTTTGACCCCAAATTCCAAAAGCAATTCAATGACCACCCAAGTTCCATTCCCCCCTTGGGGTTTCGTATTCTTCCCCATCTGAACAAAGCAGGTACAGACCTTGGAGTAATATGTGATTTCTCCAAGTTTCCTGATGACCCTCCATGGACTTTCTTCACACCAGAGATCCTCATACCGGAAAAATTCCACTAGTTCCTTGGTATACAAGTCCCTCTTGCAGAACTGTGTGCTAAGTTTCCATCTTTCAAAAGAATTTTCACCGACAGTTCCAAATCTGAGAAGGGAGTTGCTTCTGCTGTGTTTTGTGCAGTAGATCCCCCCCAGAGATGTATCGTACACATTCCCACCGACAGCTCCATCTACACTGCTGAGCTGACAGCCTTAGTCCTGGTTCTTCAGATAAAGTCGAAACAGAAAGATTTCCTTATTTTGTCAGACTCCCTTTCTGCTTTGGAGGCCACTGACAGCCGTAATCTTAAGCAGCCTCAACTATTGAAAGTTTCTGAACTGTACACTTCCCTAAAATCAAACGGACACAAGGTAACATAATGCTGCTTATAGCCCAGCCAACCGCAAAAGGCATCAGGGCTGTCACCACGTTAAAATCAACTCAAGTCATTCATTCACACAATTCCCATCCGAAAGTTTGTTAAAAAATCTTTCCAATGCAAAATCTCAGATCCCATGAACGATGTTTATCTCTTACAAGAACAAACGGACACAAAGTAGCATCAGTACTTGATTGTTTTAAACAATTAAAGTTTTTTGTTGTTTTTTTAATTGGTTCTTATATCTATTTGTATGTCTATATGTGTGTGTGTGTGTGTGTGTGTGTGTGTGTGTGTGTGTGTGCATATACATGTGTTGTTTGTCTCTGATGATTTTCTCATAAACTTGATATCAATTTTTTCTTCTCTTTTTTTAAATACAAATTACAGGTAATACTGGTATGTGTGCAGATGTTTGCATGCATGTGCCATGCATGGTATATGTCCGCGATTCGCGTAAATCCGCGGGGGGGGAAAAAAGCGAGCCGCGCCTGATGAGATCGGCCCTTTCAGTTCATTCACTTCATTCAGTTCATTTCTGGTCATTCACTTCAGGCCTTCCCGCCACAAGTAGCATTGATTAGGACTACTTCCGTGCATGCGCTTTCAAGACATTTGAAACTGCTTTCCGCTCTCTCTCTCTCTCTCTCCTTCCGTCTCGGTCTTTCTCGGTCTCTCTTATTTGTATGATGAGATTGTATTTTGATTATTTACATGATTGATGCTTAATTTTTTTCCCTCTGTGTGCCCCATCCACACACACACACACACACACACACACACACACACACACTCTCTCTCTCTCTCTCAGAGTCTTATTGGTACCATGGGGACTGTATTTTGATGGCAGATGACTGAAGAATTTTATGAAATGCTATGATTAATGCTGGGGGGGAGGGGGGGGGGGGGGGGGGCTGTAGCTGCTGTTGTTGAGATTAAGACTGCATAGATATCATAACTGCATATCCTAAATTGTCATATGATGACTCAAAAACTACTTGTGAGTGTGAATGTGTGAGTGTGAGTGTGCGTGTGCGTGTGTGTGTGTGTGTGCGAGGTGTGTGTGTGTGTGTGTGTGTGTGTGTGTGTGTGTGTGTGTGTGTGCGCGAGGTGTGTGTGTGTGTGTGTGTGTGTGTGTGTGTGTGTGTGTGTGTGTGTGTGTGTGTGTGTGTGCGCGAGGTGTGTGTGTGTGTGTGTGTGTGTGTGTGTGTGTGTGTGTAAAAGGGAATGTTATAACAGAAATCCTGAGTAAACATGGACCGCCCAGGTGAAGCCGATCGAGATGAACCAGGCAAAACAGTTCAAGTCTTCATGCAAACCAGACTAGAAAGGATAGACTGCTAACTGCCCTTTTCAAGGCGTTTGACAAATTCAGTGTTACTGTGAATATGTATAGAGGATTGTTGAAGAAGTTTGAGAAGTACACCAAAATGCTCCAGTCTGAAAAAACCACTTGTGCACATGCAGCATGAAATGATGCTCTCAGTTGTAAGGAAGGTCCTTGAACTTTTTATCAAAAGAAACAATGTTCCTGACGTTTCTGTCAAAAAGATCATGTCACTTGCAAAGAATGTCAGAAATAAAGATTTCCAGGTGCAATACAGAAACCTGTGTGATGGTGAATATGCCTATTTTGCTTTAAGAAAGGCTTTGAAGGATCCAAAAATGCAAATACTGGGCAAGGGACACTGCAAAAAAGCTCAGGAAAGAATATGAACACACAGCAGCTATGTTACTGCAAAATCTCCCTCTGACAAATAAGACACTGCTCAGACTGATTTGCCTTCATCCAAAGGCATATGCAGATGAGACAACAGCAGCAGCTGTGAGAGATTTGGCAGCTTCTTTGCCAAATGTCACTGCAGAGTCACAGCTGGGGGACAACTGGACAGCAAAGTCAGGGACTACATTCTAGACAAAACTAAACAGCTGCTGGCCGAGGCAGAAATGTCTGCAAGGCATCTGTGATCTGATAGATGTCACATCATGTGAAGTTCACAATGCCTCAGAGATTTTTGCATCACAGGTGACTGTCTGTTCTGGATTTTAGTGATGACACACTGCGTCTATTTGCCTTATTCTCCTGTATTTTGAGTTTCTGCCCAAATCTGACAAAGCAGTTT
The DNA here is from genome assembly GCA_016801955.1 of Conus betulinus. NCBI lineage: Eukaryota > Metazoa > Mollusca > Gastropoda > Neogastropoda > Conidae > Conus > Conus betulinus. The sequence goes on along the minus strand of JADBJO010000052.1, from coordinate 13,925 downwards.
ACCATTTCACTCTGGTTGATATTTCAGTGAGCAAAAAGGCAACTGTCCAGGCAAGAGAAGAAATTATAAGACTGACGAATGAAACTTGGCAAAATTCACCCGACACCAGAAGCAAAGCAGAGAAAAAGGATTCTGAAGAAGCTTTTTTTTCGTCAGGAATGACACCTTTCTTCACCTGAAGTTCTTCTCCTCAACTCTTCCTTTGTTGAAGGAATTTGTGCTGCTTTTCCAGCATCAGGACCCTCTCATTCATGTCTTCCATGATGAACAGCTGTCTCTAGTGCGGCAATTTCTGTTGTGTTTCATGAGAGAAGTCCTGAAGCCCCTGACAGCAGAAAAAACTGTCATCACTGAAAGTGGATTTGTCTTCCAACACCTGTCTCTGGATGATCTGCTTGTAGGGAAAGCTAAAAGTCTTCTAAGGATGATGAATGATAACAAACAATTGTCATTCTGTGCAACTGTTTTGCAAACATACATCTCAGGAGCAAAAGTTCTGCTTCCGAAGATTCCTCTGGGCAACCAGTTTTTTCAGTCTGGTACTGGTAGTCTTAATCCCAACTGTGAAGCTGATGTTGCAAGGAAAAAGCTGGAAGACCTTGCACCATTTGTGCCTAAGCTTGGTATTACAGCTGATGACAGTCACAGTGGTAAAGATGAAGCAGCTTACTGTCTTGAAGTCTGGAAGGTCTTGGCTGACAACTTTTTTACAAACCTGCCACTTGTCCGAGCTTTGAAGGCAAAGGCCTTGTGGTTTGTGGGCACTGTGTGAAGCAACCAGTTACCTCACTGCAAACGTGGCCAGTGAGGAGCTCAAGAGAGAGGGAAGGGGCTCCCACAGTAGCAAAGCTGAGCTCCATTCAAATACCATTGTTGTCAGATGGTTTGACAACAAAAATGTGGACCTTGTGTCAAGTTACATTGGCACTGAGCCACAAACAACTGGTCAGCGCTGGGACAAAAAACTAAGTCATGGGTTGCAATGAAACACCCAGCCATCGTGCGCAAGTACAACAAATTCATGGGTGGGGTTGACCTGCTGGACTCGCTCACTGCTCTCTACAAATTCCCATGAAGTCTCCTGGTTGGTACATGTACATTTTTCTACACACACTGGCCATCACTCGTGTCAACACGCGGCTATAGTACGAACGACACTGTGCTCTTGTTCATGTGAAGCCGATGCAGCTTTCCCACTTCCAGTCTGAGGTGGCTGACGCCCTGATCCTGTGCAAACGCCCTGCTGGGCGGCCAGCTGCTGCATCTCCTCCACCTCCAGCCCCAAGGTCAAAGTCACCAAGCCTAAACCAGTGGCTGACACTCGCTTCAACAACACCACTCACCTGCCTGTGTGGGGAGTCAGGGGCCGCTACCAGTACCAGCAAGGCCAGTGCACGGGCCAGACCTTCATCACATGCATCAACTGCAAAGTGTCCCTCTGCCTCAACAAGGACAGGAACTGCGTTTTGAATTTCCACATTAAATGAACAAACATTAGTCAAGTCGCCATATGATATCTGATACACAGTGTAGTGAAGTTCCCCCCCAAAACCCAGCGTATCATATATGATACATATCAAATTTTTCATAAACTTCTAAGCGATAACGGATTTTTTTTTTTACCCACTTTTTTTTTTACATGTTGTGTTGACTTCACAAACAAAGAAACATAATTTTTCATTCAACTGAAAGTGTGTGCTGGCTCTAGAGGGTTAAACATGTTTTAATTTTTAAACGTGCCTACATTGAGTTGCGTTTTAAGAGCAAATTGTGTGATTTGGTCTTTCTAACATGTTTCAATGTTTATACCAGCTGCTCCTTTTAAAGTTTAAATATCAGTTTAGGGTCCTTACAACTGTTTGTGAATAACAAATATGTTCTACCTTTAATTTCAATACTGACTGAAGTGTCAGCAAACAAATGTTGCCATGGATTCTTTTACGTGCGCAGAACACATGTCATACATGGAACCTCAGTTTATCATTTCATTCGAAAGACTAGCACACAGACCCACACTCAAATGGTAAAGTGTTTGGGAGAAAAAAATCCCCAGCCCATACAAGGTTCGAACCTGGGACTTTTTGCTTCCTTGGCAGGCGCACTACCTTAAAGGCCACAAAACAACTATTACTGAGAAATGAAGAATGGGAAACAACTCTAAAACAGAGTAACTCTAAATGTGGAATCTAAGTATGATACACAATCAACAGACTCAGTGACATAGGTATTTCCTCTACTAATTTTTCATTTGCAGTCATCTTGTCACTTTGCAATTTCCTTTCTTTAAAATAAAAAAAAAAAAATTGTGCATGGCTCTTATATCAAATACCCAGTAAGGTAAGGTAAGCTAATGTTGCTTATAGCCTAGCCAACCGCAAAGGGCCATATATCCAGTGTGTGTGTGTGTGTGTGTGTGTGTGTGTGTGTGTGCACGCGTGTGCGCATGCTACAGGTTTTGTATATTCCCAGAGGTTGAACAAAAAAAACTTTCAGTCCATGAATTATTCTCGACAAAAAAAAGGAAAAGTTGAGGCTGTCCACTGTGACTATGTCCGGTTTGGCAGAAACCTGTGCTCATGTTCGGGCATTCTTATTCAAAACAGAAACAGTAGTGCATATCAGGGAGAAAACAAGTGTTAGAGTACCAGCATACTGGAAAATCCCTAGCAGCATTGACAAGGTTCACCCCAAACCAGGGTTCGCAACCAATTATACTTCTGCTGCAACTTTAGGAAAAGGCTTGACACATCTACTGACAACACTGCTGTCACACAAGAACAGCCAACTAAAACGGACATGCACAGTCAGTGCAAGCTGTAGGTCCACACCAGAACCCTACAAAAGGTAAAGTAAGGTAAGGTAATGTTGCTTATGGCCCAGCTGACCGCAAATGGCCATATCAGGGCTGTCACTGCATTAAAATCAACTCACAAGTCCACGCAAAGAATAAGTGTACAACTTTTTAGCAAGCCTGCACAAAGGTAAGGTAAGGTAATGTTGGCAGTTGCTTATAGCCCAGCCGACTGCAAAGCTGGCGACCAAGCAGTGGTGCCGAGCTCTGAGCCTAACTTTAGCAAAGAGTTCATTGATTCAGTACCTAGTGTTGCCAAAATCACTGATCTTTTTTTTTTGAGAGACTCGCACTGTGGTAACACGAGTATGTCGGACTTATTAGAACACTGTAAGAAAATAAGTGAAAAACTTAATGTTACTGCAGAAGAGGCACATAAAATTGAGAGGGAAACCGAACAGCAACACAAATCATCATGCTGTCACCGTATTCTTGTAGGGCTGGTGGAGTAAGTGCCTCACAGATACATTCAGTTTGTAAATTTATCAAGGTCAGGCCAGCTCTGTCTAGCATAAAAAGTGTATGCTATCCTGGTCAGGTGAAAGTGAAGGGGCCAGCTATTCACTGAGGAATCAATAATGAAGATACAGTTAGACTTTTGAATTTGCAGTTCACTGGGAAAAAACTCATGTGGGCTTGTCTGTGGAGAAAAGTGGCTTTTGTAATAATCCAAATGTGCCATATTTAGAACTTCATCTAACGGTTTTAAGGTAAGGTACGGTAATGTTGCTTATCATATCAAGGAGCTACCTTTTGGTCAAAATCAATCAGAACACATTTCCCATTTTATCAAAGACTTAATTCAGATGTATAAGATGGTTTTGATATTATGAAAGCATGTGTTTTTGCACTCCACACATCAATACTTCAAGAAACAGTGAAAATAAGATATTCAAACAATATTCCAGACCTAATGTGAGAAAATTTACATTTACTAACAGAGTAACTGATTGTTGGAACAAATCAGCGACTAACATCAAACATGCACCTAGTACGTGACCTAGTATAAATACAATCAAGAACCTCATTGATAAACATGAATTGATTACTAAAATAAAATATGACTGATGGTTAAACAAGACTGAGTCAATGACTAGACCAACAGACACCAAAAATAGAAGGGGTGTAAAAAGCCTGAATAGGCTAAGTTGTTTAATGTAACGCCCGAAATCTTGATCCTGATACCGAGTAAGAAAACATTTCCCACTTTGTCAAAGACAGTGATGAAGGTGTCTCATGCGCCAATGGCCGGCTCTTCCAAATCTTCAAAAGTTGCGAAAGTCGTACAAAAGTTCCATGATTTATACTTGAAGACGCCTGGAATCCAGAGATCATCACTTGGCAATGAGTGTACCTTTTGTGTTTACTGTCTGCGGATTTTTCTATTGCGCATTCTGGCCAGTATGACATTGAATCACACTGCAAACACACACACACACACACACACACACACACACACACACACAAGTATGTTGAAACAAAGAAAGATGCTGAATGTTCCCATTAACCGACTTCGTTTGCAAAAAGAAGACAGAGTGGAAGATCAGATCCATATGCATGTGAAGAAATACATAGACGAGCAGGGAGAAAAGGATGAAAGGAAGAACACTGTGTTTTTCAATATGAAGAGAGTGAGAGCACTGCTCAGGGAGATACTGCTGTGCATGATGCAAATCATACTGAGCAAATCCTGAAACATGTCAATCCTGAAACTGACAGCAGCAAGGTGGCTCCTAGTGGCATCATGAGGCTCCTAGTGGCATCATAAGGTAAGATAAGATAATGTTGCTCATAGCCCAGCCGACCGCAAAGGGCCATATCAGGGCTGTCACCATGTTAAAATCAACTCACAGGTCTTTCATTCACACAATTTAGAGGCATCATCAGACTTGGCAGAAAAAAAAGGAACCAAGTGATAGTGACCCCAACCCCTGACCCAGACCTATCATGGTCATTCTGAACAAAAGTACATGCAGAACACACATTCTGAGGAATGCCAGAAAACTGAGAGGGTAAGGTAAGGCAGTGCTGCTTATAGCCCAGCTGAACGCAAAAAGAGCCATATCAGGGCTGTCACCGCGCTGAAGTCAACTCATCAGTCATTCAATGATTCATTCACACAACTCTTTAAAATACATCTTCTAAAAACACACCCAAAATTATAAATATCATCTGCTGTGAAGGGCTGTGAAAAAGACTACGAAGTGAATGTAATGGCCTTCTACTAAAAATGTTGTATAACATTCAGAAGCAAAGACTTCAATTCATTTATGTGCATCACAGAAGCTCAAGTCCAGTATGCCGAGGAGAAGACCAGACAACAGGCAAATTCTGAACTGTGGCATCAGCTCCAAATAGGTAGGATTACTGCTTCTGTCCTGCATTCTGTGTGCCACACAGACCTCAGACAGCCTTCAAACTCCTTGCTCAAACAAACTTTCAAGCCTGTGAACGTGAAGACACAGGCAATGCACTGGAGACAGAGTGAAGAGGAGAAGCCAGGAGACAGCATCAGGCAGAGCATTCGCAATACCACCGAAATTAAGATAAGAAAGTGTGTCCTCTATATTAGCAATAACATCTCTTCCTTGGTGCATCTCCAGATGGGGTTGTTGAATGTGACCATTGTGGACAAGAGTGTATTGAAATTAAAATGGTCATTCAGCAACCACATGCCAGTGGATGAAGCTCTGGAAAAAGACACAACATCAAACATGCACCTAGAGAGAAGGGGAGTTATTTGTGGGGGGAAAAAAATGATCACAAATTCCTCCCTACGATTCAGTGCCAGATGCTAGTCAGTGGTACCCAGTACTGTTACTTTATCCTATTTACTTTGAAAGACATTAAAGTTGCTAGACTTTACCCAGATATGACTGTGTGGAAGGTCTTAGGAAGCGCTCCAGAAAGCCGATTCTTTTTTTCATCAGTGTGTGCTTCCACAGCTGCTGGAGGCAGAAGATAAAGATGATGTAGAACAGGCCAGTTTCAGTGTGGCTGGAGGTAGTGAGAGCATGTGATAGAGAACGGCAGATTTCAGTGTGGCTGGAGGTAAGGTAAGGTAATGCTGCTTATAAGAGCCCAGCTGACTGCAAAGAGCCATATCGGGGCTGTCACCACATTAAAATCAACTCACAAGTTATCAACAAAGAAAAAAAAAAAAAAAAAAAAAAAAAAATCCTTTCACTCATGTCCTTTAAATACACCTAAAAACGTACTGAGAGCATATGTGTTAGGTAACAGCAGGTTTCAGTGTGGCTGGAGGTAGTGAGAGAGCAGTGTGTTAAAGCTGGGCTTACCAGCCCGAGCCAGGCTCGGCGAAAGGCCCGAACAAGAGTTCGCCAAACCTGCTGCTCGACCCGATCCCATTTTTGGCCTGAACAGCCCGAGACTGCGCTCGACGAAAGACCCGAACTTGATATCACCGAGCCGATTCTCGCCCCTTTGCGGCTCGCACATCGTGTTCTGTGAAACACTGGGCTCGCTGTGTTGTGCTCTCGCGGATTGGAGGAAGAAAAATTGCATTGTATCTTCAAGATAACCGCGAGGGAAGATTTACCCAATCTGTCGATTGATGAAACTTATATGTTTTGGACCTCTGGGAGGGATTTCCATGTTTATGGAATCCGAAAGACCGTGACTACAAGAACACGGGAGCAAAAGCCAAAGCTTTGGCAACATTTGCGGAGCACTTCCTGAATGGATTGACGCCTGGCATGTACATTCGTTTCTACCCTACTTTTCTTTGGCAGTAATTAAATGGTTGTGTCTGTTCTCCTCCCATCTCCCATGTCGTGTCATTTAAAATATATTTTACATCTCTTCAGTTGACATAATTACGTTTGACCATGTGTGTGTGTGTGTGCGCGTGTGTGTGTGTGTGTGTGTGGTGTGTGCATCTGCATGTGTGCCTGCTCATGTGTCAGCCTGTGTGTTTTGCATGCTTGCGCTGTGCACTCATTTTGTGTGTGTGGTGTGTGTGTGTGTGTGTGCGTGCGTGCGTGCGTGCTTGCGCGCGAGTGAAATGATCTAGCAGTACTAGTTGGTTTTTTTTTTTTAACTCATCTATCATTGTTATTGTTGTAAGCGCTTTTAATGTTCATTTTTTTTTTTTTTCTTTTTCTTTTTTTTTTTTTTACTAATATTATTATGATTAAATCCCAAGTTTTCCTTTTTTTGTTTTTTTTTTTTAATGCCCAGTCATCATCATTCGTCTTTTTTGCCCTCATCTAATATGAGACACTTTCTTCCTCCCCCCTCCCCTTTGTTTGATATCACATAATGTGCACCCCCCCTCCCCCCAAAAAAAAGATAAGAGAGAGAGAGAGATATATATATGTATGTATATATATATTGATTGTTTGACCGAGCAAGTGATTCACATGGAGATTTAGGTTTTTATTGATTCCATTTTTAGCTCACGGATTATCACGAATGAGACTATGTAACAAAACTTGGCAGGTTGATAGACATTCCCTATAACAGACTGACAGCCGGTCAGTCAAACTGACCGGTGATCATTTTACCCGTTTTGAGCCTAGTAAAACTGCTCAAAAAGATATGGAAAGTGTTGAGAATGAAGGGAAAAGGTGTTTTACGTGTTTAGAATGCTGAAAAAAAGATGTTTTATGGTAGACTGACCACTGATCAGTCCAACTGACCAATTGTCATTTTATCCTTTTGAGCCCAAAATTGCTCACGAACATGGAAAGTATTTAGAATGATCGAAAAAGGTGTTTACGGTAAACTGACCATTAGTAAATTGTACTGACCAGTGGTCATTTTACCATTTTTGAGCCTGAAAATGCTTCAAGAGGTATGGGAAGTGTTTACAATGATAGAAAGATATTTTTTGAGAAACTGACCACTGATCAGTCCAAATGATCTTTTGTTAGAGAACATTGTTATGAACCCAGCCGACCATCTTCTGTGAGCCTTGCAGGCTTTGACTCTTGTATTTCAGTATATTTATTATTACAGATCACTACAACATTCATTCACATCTAAGCATTAAATTCTACATGAGACTGGTTGAACAAAGCTTTGAAAAGTTGTAGAAAATGAATGCATCCATTTGCCAGTGTAATTTGATATTTGTGTAAAGCATTGTGAGCTTTTACACATTTGAATATTGTATATTGTAGGCTGAGTTTGAACATTCTTAATCATATTACTGATTGCAGCCTGTTTCACTTCCAGACATGATCACACGCAAGTTTAGCAGCCTGAAAGCTTGCTTTCGCAAGGAGCGAAATCGGCAGAGGGGAACCACTGGCGCCCCTGCAGGACAAAAGAAAGGATGGCCATTCTTCGACCATACGAATGGCTTCTACAGGGCCACCCTGTACATCACCAACAACGTGACGCGAAGTGACTACCCATCAGACTCCACTACTGCTGCCTGTGGCGTAAGCTGCGGTATTTTTGTTTTTTACTGTTAAACAAAAATAAGTATTAAAAAAAAGTTGAATTATTTCTCCAGGTAAAATGACATAATCTAATATTTTTAGTTTTTAGTAGTATCCTTTTGTTTGTTTTGTTTTGTTTTTAAAGAGTACTAATTGACTGAAACAAGCCTGGTAGTGTTCTCTGTTTGTCTACCTCTGTGTGTGTGTCTGTGATCAAAATGTGTGGCAGACTCCACAGGAAAAACCTACTGAACCAATCGCTCAGAAAACTGGTACACTGGTTCCCGTCATGTTGGCGATGATGCACGACCCTTTGCTACCATCTGCAGCCTGATATTATTTGAAGAGAGATGTTAGATTTCATTCCTCGGGAGCGCACTTATGTGGCGCTCGCTGGTTTTGTTCGTTTTCGTCGTAGACGACGCATCATTTTTGGCAATCTACGAAACCATAGGTGCTTGATGTAATTTTTTTTTTTCTTCATTTTCCTTTATATTGTTTAATCGACATGCTTGAATATTTTGTTTATATTTTGCATTTTAAGCGATTCGCTTCCTCACTCGAGAGACTTTGGGAGATTCTTTATTTGTTACTTCTGTCTACCCTAGTCATGTTCTTGTTCTATGTGCTGCAGAGTGCAGTGACTTAATAAATGAGTATAGAACTGGGTACGTATCGTGCTAGGGTAGGCCGTTACTACATAAAATCTTTGTCTGCTACTAGAAGCATGTCTTTTTTTAACATGTCTAATGTTACACAGTTTGTAATATTGTCATGCCTGGATTCTCCTCACAATGTTACGCTCTCTCTGTTTTTTCATTGTCTTATCCACTTCCGTTGTAAAGACTTTTGCAGTTCAGTGAAAGAGTTTCCTGTCTCTGACATCACGTCAACTTTCGTGGCAACAGTAGTACGAAATTTAACAATACATATTGTTGTCATTCATCAGCTGCTTCTGCTGTTGTCAGGTGATGTTGAACTTAATCCGGACCTGATACCATAACTGATCTTAAGCTAATTCATGTAAACGTCAACAGTTTAAGAACAAAAATGGATATCTTTGAAGCAGAATATAATACATTCGACATTATCACAGTATCAGAAACATGGCTGTCAGATTCGGTCAAGAACGACTCAATACATATGACAAATTTTAATCCACCGGTCCGGTGTGACAGATCAAATGACCCTCATGGTGGAGTTGCTATTTATGTTAAAAAACAACTTAGTTTGTAAACCTCGACCAGATCTCTATATTAATGACCTTGAAGCTGTAGGGTCGAGACAAAGCTTGGCCAAAGTAGTCTACTGGTTGGGTCATTTTATCGACCTCCAAGTTCCCCTGTAAGTTACTGGGATCAGATAGAAGAAAAGCATTCGTAAGGTAAATAATACTTCATTAAAATTTTATTATTCTTGGTGACTTCAATAGTGATTTCTTACGACACCTTCACCGTACTACTTGGAATCATGAATCGATACAGGCTCACTCAATTATTAATGAACCCACAAGGATTACAGATTCGAGTGCAACGTGTTTGGATCTGGTTTCTCACACAATGCCCCAACTTTGTAACATCCACTGACGTTTTGCCAGCTATTTGCAGTGATCATAGTGTTCCTTGCGCCATGATTAGACATACTGTGGTCAAGAACCAGCCATTTAAAAAGGACCATCCTTAATTATAAAAAGCTAAATGCAGATCGCTTTTGTGACCTGTTAGGCACTGTAAACTGGGACGACATTACTCGCAACAGATCAGTAGATCAAAGTGCTGAAATGTTTTCAAAAATATTAATGGAAAAAGCGAAACTATGCATGCTGTCTAAAGTTATTACTATACGTCCTGACGACGTCCCTGGATGACTGATGAAATAAGACTGTTAATAGAGGAACGTAAAACAATACACAGTATAGCTAAACATACCAATGATCCAGAAGATTGGTGCAGGTTTCGTCGATTTCGGAATTATGTGACATCAAGAGAAAGACAAAAAGACAACTTGACTATGTTGCTGAAATAGACAATAAAGTTTCTAACTCCACAAATTTTGGTAAAAAAGAATGGTGGCACCTGGTAAAATTTTTTGTTAAAAAAGAAAGGTATTGACTCGAACGAAATACCTCCAACTGTTTGTAATGGCATTGTAAACTATAGCAATACAGACAAAGCGAACGCTTTCAATAAATATTTCATTGCTCAGTCCACTTTGGAAAGTGATGATGATGAAGTGCCAGATGTACCATTCATAGTTCCAGAAATTACAGACATTTCTTTGACAGCTACTGATGTTAAGGATGTTATCTTGAATCTGAACAAGAATAAAGCAGTAGGGCCTGATTTGGTTCACAACAGGTTGTTGATTGCATCTCTTCCAGTTATATTGGATCCCTTGACTACCATATTTAACAGAAGTATGATTGAAGCAAAGTTTCCAAACGTATGGAAAACAGCCCATGTAGTCCACTACATATAAAAAAGAATCGAAGGATCTTTATAACAACTATCGTCCAGTCTCTTTGCTCAGCTGCGTTGGAAAGGTTCTGGAAAGATGTATCCACAAGCAAGTTTCGATTTTTTATTGACAAATGATATCATTTCACCTTCCCAATCGGGTTTATCCCGGGTGATTCCACAGTAAATCAGTTATTATGTATCTATAACGATTTATGTTCCTCATTTGATAGTGGAATCACAACGCAAGCTGTGTACTTCGACATTTCTAAAGCTTTTGACCGTGTCTGGCATAGAGGCCTCATCCGTAAACTTGAAGGCAATGCATACGAGGGACGTTGTTAGCATGGTTCACCGATTATCTCTCTGATCGCATGCAGGCAGTTGTAATCAAGGGTGACCAATCAGACTATGTCAGAATCCCTGCAGGAGTTCCCCAAGGCTCAGTTCTTGGACCTCTCTTATTTCTTATTTACATTAACGACATTACAGACGGTATAAGATCTAAAGTTAAACTTTTGCGGATGATACCAGCATGTCCTTCTCACTTAATGATCCTACTATTCGCACAGAAAATAATCAATTCTGATCTACAAAAATACATCTTTGGGCGCAGCGCTGGAAAATAAAATTCAGTGAAGAGAGAAACAGAATTACTTAACTTTTTACGGGGCAATCATGTAGTCTTACCACTTATGTTTGGACAAACCTATCTTCAAGGCAAAGACAATCATAAACATCTTGGACTTATACTTCAAAATAATTGCAAGTGGGATGAACATATTAATGGTATACGAAACAAAATCACTATGCTGCTTTCCTGTATGAAAAGTTTCAAATATAGATTTAGTAGGAGAGCCTTAGAAATCATGTATAAATCTTTCGTATTACCTAATTTTGACTATGCAGATGTTGTGTGGGACAACTGCTCCGAAATGCAATCCAATTCTCTTGAAAACTTACACTTAGAAGCTATAAGAACAATTACTGGAGCTGTTCGTGGAACAAGTCATCAAAAATTATATGAAGAATCTGGATTTTGCTCACTCAAGGAAAGGAGGAAAAAGACATAAAATTATATATTATTACAAAATGATAAATGGCATGTGTCCGGTTTATTTACTTGATCTTCTGCCTGGTCTTGTTTCGGACAGGAATCCTATCACAGGAGAAGACCGTTAGAGCGTACAACTCCAAAATGCAAACACTGAGATATATCGGAAATCCTTCATTCCTTCAACTACATCTTTATGGAATAGTCTCCCAGATCATATTAAAACCAGTCCATCGTTAAGCGTAGTCAAGCATCATTTATCGGCTGATGATCCTGTCATACCACCGTACTTTTACCACGGCGAGAGAGAAAAAACCAAAATCATTCATTGCCGTCTTCGTCTTGGAATCAGTGATCTGAGATACGATATGTTCAACCGCCATCTAATTAACGACCCACTGTGTGAGTGTGGTAATGGGGAGGAACACAGCTGAACACTATTTTCTTCTGTCGTGTCCTCGTTTCAATGAAACCCGCACACAAACTATTTCCGATCTCCCATCACACTACAGAAATGTTCAAACTCTGTTAAAAGGTGACCGTAATCTGCATATAGATACCAATATATTGATATTTGAAGCTGTTCATAAGTTTATCTCTGGAAGCAACCGATTTTAGATACATTGTCTTTTGGAGGTTCAGGTATGACAAAAGAAAGATTGTATTAAAAATGTTGCCGTTATTTCAAATTGTGATGATAACAAATTAGTGTGCCTGTGGTGTGTTTCTCATAGTCTCTCTTCGTTAATCTCCGTTTCTTTCTTATCTCTCTTTTTTCTTTTTTTTTTTTAAATTATTTTTTTCTTTTTTTTAAATTATTTTTTTCTCTTTCCGGGAAAGGGGAGGGGGCGGGGGTGTCTCTTTTCGTATTCTTCATGCGATTTATACACTTTAAACTGTCAATTGTTTTCATAAAAATAATGTAATATTTGTATTACTGTAGCCGCCAGGTAAATTAGTTTTGGTTTGTCATCTTTTAGAGCACACTATAAGCATTCAGCTTGTTGCTGCTCACTTTGTATTGTGTAACTGTACGTACCTGTGATTAAAGATTTGTTTAAACCAAAATATGAGTTATGTAGGTTAAGGTTACTTTTTAAGTTCAGAACATTAATTAGACATGGCTAAAAGGGCTGTTGCAATACAAAAGCAAATTCCCCTGGTTTGTAATCTAGACATGGATATATCTTAGAACATTGCTGCTATTGCTAATGATTTTATATGTATATATATGTGTGTGTGTGTGTGTCGAGAGAGAGAGAGAGAAGAGAGAGAGAGAGGGAGAGAGAGAGAGAGAACAATGGGGTGTTATTTGATATTTTCCCAAGTGACTGTTGATTACCGACTTTTCATAAGTTGTGTTTGGTTTCTAAATACATTTTCCAGGAGGGTTGTCTTGGATGTCCCGGGCGTTCTGCGGCAACACCCCTACCCCCCCCCCCCCCCCCCCCACCCCCCCCCCCCTCCCCCCCCAAACTCCCTCCCTCCCTACAAGTGTTAACTTTTTCACTATCCAGAAGATTGTTTTTTTACATCGGGACCACATTTTTTGAACATGTGCTCATGCATGCTTGATAGGGAAGGATGCCATTAAAGTGTGTGTGGTGTGTGGTGTGTATTGGCATATGGTCATTAGTGGGTGTGCTGTGTGTGATAGCGAGAGAGAGAGAAGAGCGAGCAAGTGAGAGAGAGAGATGAGAGATGAGAGCGAGAGGAAAGAGAAAGTGGGGAGGGGGGGATGGATGATTTTTTTTTTCTATTTGCCCTTTTGCAACATTACTGAACTTTGGTTCAACCTAAGACGAGAAAGATGCCTTCTTTCAATTTTTAAAACCCCCTCAATTACAAAAACCAAAAGTGGCACATCTAATTACCTTTATGTTTGTAATATTTAATAACGACACTGTGTATAACTTATGTACAGTAGTAGCAGTGGGGGGAAAACGTATGTGTGCGGTGTGTGTGAGGGAAGGTTTAAACTCTGTAATTAAGGGAAATCATCACTTTTTTGTACTCCCAGTCTATACGGGGTACTTTATGGCAGATACTGCATAGGCAGGGAAAACATGGAATGAAGATTTTTTGACCCAGGGAAATAATTATGAAATGTGGTAAATGTACAGGGATTCCCATATGTCTTCGCCAATTTCTGCCGT
>JADBJO010000051.1:1284258-1297146 GCA_016801955.1 Conus betulinus | reverse complement strand
GATTCTATTACTGTGTTTGTAAGCTGCCATGTTATTGAACGTAGATAGCGGGGAACAACTTCCACAGCGTTAATTTCGTCAAAACAAACGTGAAATCTAACGCCGTAGCAATCTCTACGAAAAATATAAAAATGCCTCAGCGCTGTTCATAGTTTTCGTCCAACACTGCTGTATTGTGACATTTCATCCTGTATCACGCATCAGGAAGATGCCCAAAGGCACAGTGCGTGCCCAAACTACGCCCTATGCCGTCCACAGGCGGAGGCATCCGTCAAGGCCACGACTTTTCTCTGTTGCTTGCAGTTTGGAGTGGTTTGCCGCGAGTGGTTAAATGAAACTGTAGTGACTACCAACTGAAGTGATCACATGAAGTACTGCTGCACCGCTCTCAGCCATCACTCAGATTTCTTCTTCTTCTTCTTTCTTTCTTTCTTTTCTTTTCTTTTCTTTCTTTCCCTTTCCCCGTCTTGTACTTCTGTCTTCCTCTTCTTCTTGTCCATTATTTTTTTAGTTGGAGACATAAAGAGGCAGATAGATCGATTGACACAGACAGACAGAGTGTGTGTGTGTGTGTGAGTGTGTGTGTGTGTGTGTGACAGTGAGCGCTTTGTAATCCTTGGCGCGAAGGGTAAAGGCTAAAGTTCAAGGCCTGTCAAATCCACGCGGTGTAAGAATGCTTCCCCTTCCACGGGTGACCACAGGTGTGATACGCATGGGCAATCACGCATATGGACAGAATGAGGAATCGGAACGTCTTTCACAACACCGTTGGTCAGATTTGAAGGTCGACCAGCATAGACCGATTTTGTGTCATTAAAACTCTTTTTCTTTCTTTTTTTTTTTGTTGCCCCCAAAAGTAAATCTACAATTCCCAACTCACAGTTGTATGTAGGCCTACATTCTCTGATCAATGTCGTTGTGGTAGCTATAACGTATAACTTAATGTGGTATCAGAGGGAAGAAGGCCGAAAAAAAAAACAGAATTTATAAAGACCGCAACACAGAGAGTATTGGCAATGAGTTTCATTTAATTTAGAATGTCCTATACTCAAACGAACAGTAATCTCCATTGTCAATGTTCGTGATTCGCCAGACTGCTGTAATGTTTGCGGCAATTTGCAAGCGCTGGTATACAATGATCGTTTATGCCTGCTGGCCACGAATTTGCCAAATTGCCGCAAACTTACAGCAGCTGGCGAATCACGGGATCCGGTTTATATGAAAACTCGGTGACCCTGACCAGCTCACTGAGACAGATTAAATTTGAAGAGTGATCCTCATCCTGTATCTAACCTCGTGTGTGTGTGTGTGTGTGTGTGTGTGTGTGTGTGTCCTGGAACTTTCAAATTCTAAAATAAAACCTGAAACGCAATGCTTTTACCTGTTTTGTTCAATGTCTTTCTTTTTCTTTTTGTACCCCAGTTCTTATAGATAGAACAGGGAGTACTGTAGAATGGGAACGAAGAAATGCTGTCTGTGTGTCTGTCCATCCTTCTGTCCGTCCGTCTGTGGTCAAAATGTGTTCCACTCGTTCCAGACAAAACTACTGGGCCGATCTTTCTGAAAATTTGTAGATATGTTCATTATGGGTCAAGGATGATGATGATATTTTAGCTTACCGTTATAGCCGTTACTAACGGCTATAACGGCGTGTACCGGTTTTTCTTCTTTATGGAATATCTCCGAACGTTACTAACGGCTGTAACGGACTGTAACGGTTTTTCTTCTTTATGGAATATTTCCGAAAGTACTTGGTCGATCTTTGTGAAAATTAGCAGGTATGTTCATTATGGGTCACGGATGATGCCCGATGTTTTAGTTTACCGTTATAGCCGTTACCACTACAGCTGTAACGGCCTGTAATGGTTTTTCTTCTTTATGGAATATCTCAGAAAGTACTTGGCAGGGCCGATCATTCTGGAAATTTGCATGTATGTTCATTATGGGTCACGAATTATGTCCGATGTTTTAGTTTACCATTATAGCCGTACTAACGGCTGTAACGGCCTGTAACGGTTTTTTTCTTTATGGAATATTTCCGAAAGTACTTGGCCGATCTTTGTGAAAAATTAGCAGGTATGTTCATTATGGGTAACGAATGATGCCCAATGTTTTTAGTTTACCCCGTTATAGCCGTTACTAATGGCTGTAACAGTTTTTTTTTTATGGATTATCTCAGAAAGTACTTGGCCGATCTTTCTGAAAATTTGTAGGTATGTTCATTATGGGTCACGAACAATGCCCGATGTTTCAGTTTACCGTTATAGCCGTTACTAACGGCTGTAACGGCCTGTAACGATTTTTCTTCTTTATGGAATATATCTCAGAAAGTACTCGGCCGATCTTTGTGAAAATTTGCAGGTATGTTTCATTATGGGTCACGGATGATGCCCGATGTTTTAGTTTACCCCGTTACAGCCGTTACTAACGGCTGTAACGGCCTGTAACGGTTTTTCTTCTTTATGGAATATCTCAGAAAGTGCTTGGCCGATCTTTGTGAAAATTAGTAGGTATGTTCATTATGGTCACGAATAATGCCCGATGTTTTACTTTACAGTTATAGCCGTTACTAATGGCTGTAACGGCCTGTAACGGTTTTTCTTCTTCATGGAATATCTCCAAAAGTACTTGGCCAATCTTTGTGAAAATTAGCAGGTATGTTCATTATGGGTCACGGACGATACCTGATGTTTTGTTTACCCTAGTATAGCGTTACTAACGGCTGTAACGGCCTGTAACTGTTTTTCTTCTTTATGGAATATCTCAAAAAGTACTTGGCCAATCTTTCTGAAAATTTGTAGGAATGTTCATTATGGGTCACGAATAATACCCAATGTTTTAGTTTACCGTTATAGCCGTTACTAACGGCTGTAACGGCCTGTAATGATTTTTCTTCTTTATGGAATATCTCCGAAAGTACTTGGCCGATCTTTGTGAAAATTAGCATCTATGTTCTTTATGGGTCACGGATGATGCCCGATGTTTCAGTTTACCCCGTTATAGCCGTTATTAACGGCTGTGAACGGCCTGTAATGGTTTTTCCTTTTTATGGGAATATCTCAGAAAGTACTTGGCCGATCTTTCTGAAAATTTGTAGGAATGTTCATTATGGGTCACGAATAATGCCCGATGTTTTAGTTTACCGTTATATCCGTTACTAACGGCTGTAACGGCCTGTAACAGTTTTTTCTTCTTTATGGAATATCTCAAAAAAGTACTTGGCCGATCTTTCTGAAAATTAGCAGGTATGTTCATTATGGGTCACGGAGGATGCCCGATGTTTTAGTTTACCCCGTTATAGCCGTTACTAACGGTTGTAACGGCCTGTAACGGTTTTCTTCTTTAAGGAATATTTCTGAAAGTACTTTGGCCGATCTCTCTGAAAATTTTGTAGGTATGGTCATTATGGGTCACGAATAATACCCGATGTTTTAGTTTACCCCGTTATAGCCACTACTAACGGCTGTAACGGCCTGTAACGGTTTTTTTTTTTGGAATATCTCTCAGCGAGTACAGGGCCGATCTTTGTTAAAATTAGCAGGTATGTTGTTTATTATGGGTTACCAAAAATGCCCGATATTTAGTTTACCGTTATAGCCGTTACTAACGGCTGTAACGGCCTGTAACGGTTTTTCTTCTTCATGGAAATATCTCCGAAAGTACCTGGCCGATCTTTGAGAAAATTAGCAGGTGTGTTCATATGGGTCACGAATGATGCCTGATGTTTTAGTTTACCCGTTTCAGCCGTTACAAACGGCTGTAACGGCCTGCAACGGTTTTTCTTTTTCATGGAATATCTCAGAATGTACTTCGCCAATCTTTCTGAAAATTAGCAGGTATGTTCATATGGATTACGGGTGATGCCCGATGTTTTAGTTTTACCGTTATAGTCGTACTAAGGGCTATAACGGCCCCTTACGTTTTTTCTTCCTATGGAATATCTCAGCAAGTACGTGGCCGATCTTTCTGTAAATTTGTAGTAGTATGTTCATTATGGATCTCGGATGTTGCCCGATGTTTAGTGTACCGTTATAGCCTTTACTAACGGCTGTAACGGTCCCTAACGGTTTTTCTTCTTCATGGGATACCTCAGGAAGTACGTGGCCGATATTTCTGAAAAATTGTAGGTATGTTCATTATGGGTCATGGATGATGCCCGATGTTTTAGTTTACCGTTATAACCCGTTACTAAAGGCTATAAACGGCCCTAACGGTTTTTTCTTCTTCATGGAATATCTCAGGAAGTATGTGGCCGATATTTCTGAAAATTCGTAGGTATGTTCATTATGGGTAACGGATGATGCCCAACGTTTAAATTTACCGTAATAGCTTTTACTAATGGCCCATAATGGTTTTTTCTTCTTTATGGAAAATCTGAGAAAGTTCATGGCCGATCTTTCTTAAAATTGTAAGTATGTTCATTATAGGTCACAGATGATGGCTGATGTTTACCAGAATAGTCATTACTAATGGTTACACCAGCCCAAGTCGGTTTTTTCCTCTTTGTGGAATATATCACGCGTATTCAGGATAAACTGGGAGTACGTTATATGCTTTGTATCTTGTTTTTTTCTTTACATTACTACTCATCATGGGTGGTCTAAAGAGATTTGTTGAAACCTAACAATTCCAGCCATGTTCTTACTGTTGACTGTACTTTGTTGGGTCGCAGTGACCCCCAAACCATTCCAGCCACTTGCTAAGCCGGCTGAACAATAGTCAAAGCTGTGAAAGACCTGCCCCCACTGGGCGAAAACAGCGGTTTCCGGCATGATACAGACAGAGCCATCCGACTCCGAGGAAAATTTGATATCCATTGTGGGCTGTCCACAAAAGAAAGCTTAAGTCAGAACATCTTCCTCTCTTTTAGGCTACATCCAATTTCTTCTCAGAGATAGGTTACTAAGACGTTTAAAAAAAAACTGTTTGCATCAACTGTTTATATAACGTGAACATCGAACGTTTAAAAATACTGATTTGCCCGTCAGAAAAGAAAAGAAAAAAAAAAAAAACATGTTTAACTAACACCAAGAAAAATTGTAAGCTTGGCACATGATACATGTGTACTGTAAGGAACAAGTCCGTTACCTCACCCATTTATCAAGTCCCGGCTAATCCCAGCGCGCACATGTAGACTAATATAATGTATAATGGCTACCAGACTAAGCAAGTCACTCAGTTAAAGATGGCTACTCACTGTGTGCGGAGCTTTCGTCGGCAATCCAGCCGACTTCTTCAGTGCAACTGCTGGGTTGAGTACTGGCTTCAGTGCACACCGCTGTGAGCGAACTCACGACAATGCGACTGAACGAGTGAGGAGTACACCGATGGCAGGTTGTGCCGGCCCCGGTCGCAGTTAAGGGTGGGGTTCCTGGCAGCGATGTGGACTGCCTCCTTTACTCCCCTCTGGAACCATCTTGCTTCTCTACCGAGAACTTGCATATTATCCTTTCCAAAGTGATGTTGGGTGTGGCTTAGATGTTCACCCACAGGACAGGACTCACGTTTGTGTTCCTTTAGTCTCTTGCGCTCAGTTTCACCGATGTAACTATGGTAATAGTCTAGACAGTCTATCTTGTATATTACCCCTGATTGTCCAATTTGTCTGTTTTGTCTTTGGGGTGGACTAACTGGCTTCTGATGGTGTTGGTGGGCTTGGCGTGGACACTGACTCCCAACTTTCGGATCTTCCTGCTGAGAGCTTCTGTGATGCCGCTGACGTACGGCATGGAGACATGCCCTCTCAAAGGAGTTTGTGTGTATTGCAAACTGACGGCTAGTAGTACTGGTCTGTGGTCGCTGCCTGCCAACTGACTCTGTACCTTCCTGCTGGTTTTTTGGGCAAGGTCTTCAGTGGCAAAGGCAAGATCTGGGATGGTCGTGGTAAGCTATCGGCGAGAGAAGAAGGTTGATGGGTCTTCTGGATCATTCAGCAGAAGAAGCAGGTGCTCTCTATCTGCCAGTCCTCCACTTCGTCTCCTCTTCGGTATTTTCACTGTAACCGCAACAGGTTGAGTGGCTGTTAAAGTCACCTACTACTATGCAGTTCTCTGATGATATGTCCATTTTCTGTAGAGAGAGCTCTTTGTCTCGTGGGCAGAAGACGTTGAAGATGGTGAAGACAGTCTTGTCCACTGTGATCTTGATTCCGTTGATTTCAGCTTCTGATTTGTGTCCACTGTCTGGAATACTGTTCTTGACGAGTATCTGCACTCTTCCTTTTGGTCTTCCCTTCTCTGTCCAGCTTGAAGGTTGGTAGCCTCTGACTCTGAACCTGTGGTTTGGTTTCAGGTGTCTCTTGGATACAGGCCACATCAATGTTTTCTGTGTACATTCTCTCAGTAAGTGGGATTTCTTTTTTTGGTAGACTCCCTCTGCATTCCACTGGAGAATGTTGAGTGGTCTAGGTGTTTCTCCGGGGTCAGATGTTTCGGCCAGTAGCATTTATCCTCCACCTCAAGCAACGCCAAGTCATTTCCCATTGACTTGAATCTCACGCCTCCCACCCAGCCAAAGCATGGCAGATACAAATATCATAAAGCTGACTAAGATGAAATCAGAAATTTCCTAAACCAAGTCGACTGGAAAAAAAAAAAAGAACTGGAGAACAAGAACACCGAGGAGCAATGGGAAATTTTTGTAAAAATAGTCAATGAGGCAAAGCGTAAATTGGTACCTAAAGGCAAGGCAGACAGTGCACCAGGAAGAAGAAATGGCTTGACAACGAAACCTTGGAAATTGTTAGAGAGAAGCACCACAGATATAGGAGATGGCTCATAACGAGAACTGACGAAGACTTTAGGGTGTACGCCAAAGCTCGCAACAAGACTTCTCGGGCATGCCGCAAAGCCAAGGCCAGGTTTGAAACGCACCATCGCCGAGGAAGCTAAAGTGAACCAGAAACCTCTCTGGTCATATGTGAAATCAAAAACTAGCACCAGAACTGGCATATCTGACTTAAGGAAGGATGACGGCTCAATTGCAAAGACAGACAAAGAGAAAGCCCAAGTACTCAATAACTTTTTCCAAAGTGTTTATACTAAAGAACCAAATGGAGATCTGCCAACGCCACCAGAGTATGATTTCGAATCGGCTCTCACAAACTTTAGCATCACGGAAGAAGAGGTGAAGAAACTACTCAAGGGGTTGAAAACAAATAAGGCTGCAGGCATGGACGGCATACCAGCAATTCTCCTTGTAAAGACGGCAGACTCAATAGCGTTACCCATCAGCAATATCTTTCAGAAATCCTTTGGAGGAAGGCCGCATCCCTAATGACTGGCGAAAGGCAAATATTACCCCAATTTTCAAGAAGGGGAGCCGCTCATCCCCAAACAATTACAGACCTGTCAGCCTGACTAGCATCCTATGCAAATCAATGGAAACACTTGTTAAAGCTAAAGTTCTAGAGCACATGCAAACATAACCATCTGATATGTGAACAACAACATGGCTTCACACTTGGCTGTTCTTGCAGTACTCAGCTGTTGGACGACTTGGACTTCTGGACCCAGACATTGACGATGGTGGGAAAAATTGACGCGGTATACACAGACTTCAAGAAGGCTTTTGACAGTGTGCCCCATCGTCGTCGTCTCCTGCTGAAGCTTGATGCACTTGGAGTCTGAGGCAATGTCCACGCATGGATCAAAGACTTCCTGACAGATCGAATGCAAGTGGTCACGGTGAATGGCGAGACATCAGAGGAATCTGCAGTAACAAGTGGCATCCCACAAGGAAGCGTCCTCGGCCCCCTGCTGTTTGTCGCCTACATCAATGACCTGCCCCGACATGCCAAGAACGAAGTCCGCATCTTCGCTGACGACACTAAGCTATTCGCACGGAGTGATAAAGTTGAGGCTCGGGAGTCCTTACAAGAAGATCTGAACAACTTATGCGACTGGTCAGAGAACTGGCTCCTTAGTTTCCACCCCCAGAAGTGTTGCGTGATGAGATTAGGGCACAGTCCAGATGAGCACACATACACCATGAAGATGACAACAGAAGGCCAGGAAAGTAGGCACAACTTTGCTGAGACAGAAGCAGAGAAGGATTTGGGAGTAGTGGTCGATAGGAAACTGACGTTCAAGAACCACGTTGCCCAAGCTACAGCCAAAGCCAATCGAACACTTGGAGCAGTCAGAAGATCCTTCGACCACCTCTCGGATCGTACCTTTGTTCAGCTCTACAAGTCACTGGTTAGGCCGATGCTGGAGTATGGACATTCTGTTTGGTCCCCACACTACTGGCAGAAAGGTCTACAGCAGGATGTGGAAGACGTGCAGCGTCGAGCTACAAAACTTATCGGAAGACTGAAAGAGAAGCCCTACCCTGAATGTCTCCGAGAACTGAAGCTCCCCAGCCTAGAATTCAGAAGGCTCCGAGGCGACATGATTGACACATTCAAGTACGTCACAGGGATCTATAATGCAACAAGCCCGCAATTTAAACCATACACAGGACGTGAGACCAGAGGTCACAGCAAGAAACTCGCCAAAAACCAAGTGCGCCGGCAAGTCCGAGGCAATTTCTTCTGAGAGAGAGTGGTGATGATGTGGAACAGCCTTCCTGAGTCAGTAGTGACAGCACCCACCCTGAATACATTCAAAAACAGACTTGATGCCCATTGGTCAGATCATCCTAGGCTTTATAACCCCAAAATGCTATGAGCCAAACAACTAATTTCAACTGACATTGACAATCTTCCCACCATTACGTCAGTCAGTTGTATGTCACATCAATAGAGCGATGAACCGATCTTAGAAAGATCTTTCAACATCGAAAACTACAAGTACAAGTATAAGAATGCGGACTGGAGATGTTCGCGGGCCTCTCTGACGAGTATTGTAAGACCATCAAAGTGGAAAATTATAACATCAACAGAGCCACCAAAAGCTTCAAAGCACGTGGCGCTCGCAAGAACTACAGGCCATATTGGACAAAAGAGCTGCAGGAGCCTGAAGATGAAGTGACAGGGATTAGAGAGGAGATGGAAAACGACGACCCCACACAAGAAAACAACATCACGCTCAAAGCCCTGCACTGCCAAATACAGAAAGGCCTACATCCAAGCTGCAAGAACAAGCTGGATGGAGAAAACAGAAAAGCTAACCTTGACAGAGATGGCAACAAACTTTGGAAATTCACCAAAGCCATGAATAATGAAGAGACAAGGTCAGCGCCTGTAAACGCTCCAAAAACACCAGAGCAGGATCCTAGAATGGATTCCCAAAGCGGCCCTGAAAGAAAGTCCCTCACCCTTGAACACCTCCATACCCAGTTCCCCAAAGAATCCTGAACTCATGTCTATACTGACGGCTCTGCAGCAGATGCCATTCGAAATGGAGGGGCAGGAGTCTATGTCCAATATCCAGGAGGCAGAGAAGAAAAGATCTGCCTCGCTACCGGCCTGTACTCACGAACTACAGAGCTGAAGCAGAAGCCCTGAAAACAGCAGCAGCCCACATCGAGGTCAGCCCCTACGCCAGCCACAACGTTGTCTTCCTGACCGACGCCCTGTCCATCTTGCAGGCCCTTCAGTCCAACAGAGATCCAGAGCTCAACGATCTGTCCTCATCTCTCGCCTCCCTCTGCACAAGTCACACAGTCACCCTGCAGTGGATTCCCTCCCATTGCAACGTGTACTTGGCAATGAGACTGCTGACTCTTTGGCAAAGGAGGGCACTACGAAGGAGCAGATGGACAGATCCACCAGCTACCCTGAATCCAGGACCATCATTAAGGCCAAGCTGCAGAACAAGTGGAAGCAGCAGCATCCACGCCGCAACAGAGCAGACCCGTACTACCTGCTGACTCGACGAGAGCAGGTAGTCATCTTCAGGCTCAGGACAGGCCACAACTGAAAAACACCACCTATTCTTTAAACTCCGCATCGGCAACACAGAGCAGTGCCCCTGCAGAACAGGCAGCCAGACAACAGAACATCTGCTGCAGTCCTGCCCGCTCCACCAAGCGCTCCGAGAGAAAACCTGGCCCGACCCAATACCAGTGGCCCGGAAGCTCTACGGAGGACTGGAGGACCTGCGACGTACTGCCACCTTTGTCGAGGAGACGGGGGAATCCATCTGAGTCGATTAGTGGCGGGGTGGGGTATGATTTTCTTGCCTCCCCAGGATATCCCAGGCCCACTTCTGGTATCCCGACACACTGAGTACTTTATTTCCTCTTCTCTTCCCTAGCGGTTTCAGTGGAGCAGATGGTCTTCGCTAGGTGGGTGAGGGTGCGAATTACTCCAAGCTTGTGTTCCAGTGGCTGGTGACTGTCGAATTGTAAATAGTGGTCCGTGTGGGTCGGCTTCCTGTAGACGGAGAAGGCGAGGCTTGTCTCTGTCCGGGTGATGCGGGTGTCCAACATCGCGATGCTGCCGTTCTCTTCCACCTGGTAGGTAAACTTGATAGCAGGATGTTGGTTTGTTGAGATGGGTCGTGAAATCTTCGACCACCGATCTTTTGAGCACAGTCATGGTGTCGTCCATGTAGCGGCTCCAGTAGGTGGAAGAGTGTGGAACGACGCCAAGGCTTTCTCCTCGAAGTCTTCCATAAAGAGGTTAGCGTCAATAGGACTCACAGGGGACGCCCATGGCTGCACCCTCGGTCTGTTGGCAGAACTGTCCTTTAAAGGTAAAGTAGGTGGTGTTGAGGCAGCAGGATAGCAGATCACAGATGTGTTCCACTGGCAGGTTGGTGCGCTGCTGAAGGCTGCTGTCGTCCTGTAACCTCCTTCTGATGATGTCAATGCTGTCCTTAACAGGGACACTGGTTAAACAGTGCTGGGACGTCATAGGACACCAGAATCTCATCAGGCTGTGGTACAAACTTTGACAACTTCTTCACCAGATCTGCACTGTTGGCAGTGGAATGTTCTGTCTTTCCTACCAAAGGCGAGGGGGGACGTCTGCGACGAAGCGGGCCGTCTCATACATCAGGGGTCCCCTAGATGCGACAATGGGACGGAGGGGTACATCTCTCTTGTGCACTTCAGGCAGTCCGTAGAACTTGGGCACATCAGTAGTTGAGGGGTACAATCTGCGGTACTGTTCTGAGGAGAGTTCTCCTGACTTCTGCAGGCCTTGCAGTAGTTTGGTCAGGCGGGCAGTACACTTGCTGGTGAGATCTTGGTTCAGCTGTTGGTAGGTCTCCTTGTCTTCTAATAAATTATGGGCCTTCTCATAGTACTGTCCCTTGGGTAGGATGACTGTGGCACGGCATTTGTCGGCTTGGAGGATCATAATGGAATCATTCTTCTTAAGTCTTTGTAGTGCAAGTCTTTCATCCCTAGAAATGTTGGATTTCGGAGGTTTGCTCTGTTTGAGAATGTTCACACACTCTGATGGCTACCAGACTAAACAAGTCACTCAGTTAAAGAAGGCTACTCACCGTGTGAATGTAATATAATGTAAAAACTAATGTTGTACACTGTTCGAACATTCATATCTTTATCACTGTTACCCTCATCTGATCATTTCTGATGTGAAAGTAAGCGATTATAGTTAAGACATGAGCGTTTGAGGCAATGCTGAAGTACGGGCAGCAGTAACAGTTATACACATGTTCAAATAGCAAATAAATGTAATGTTTTATTATTTCGTTAGTGTACATGTGTAAACAGTGGTAGGCATGGATGAGACAGGTGGTGATCCAACACTCGCACATTCCTCTGGGAACTGAAGATTAACACAAGTAGATCAACAAACGAATTGCTACAAACCGCATACAACAAAAGACACAACTGTACCTTTTGATCATTTAAGGGCTTGATGTGTTGTTTGCTAGTTATTTGTGGAAACAATTCTGCCGGCGTGGGGACAGTATGAAAGAGACAGCAGGGTATTTAACCATAACCCGCTATGTGCTGTCCATCGTACGTTTTGGAGAAACCAAGTCTCTCCGACAAACTGCACAAATGCCTGATTTGGAACGCTGTTCTTAAAGTGCATATTATCGCAAATCCAAAGTGTACTGGCTCGCTTTAAATAGATGTGTTTACGTTAAAATGAATGCACATTGCATGAACTATATGTCCTATTTGTCATAGTTGGGTTTCTCTTTAAAATGATTCCGCTACATGTGGTAGGAATATGACTAGTTATTCGTCTACAGACTGTCATTTTGTTTGACTGTTTGTTTTTGTTTTGTTTTTGTTTTTTTTTTGTTTGTTTTTGGGGTTTTTTTTTTTTTTTTCCTGGAACTGGTCCGTTCTGACATTCTGATAAAAAACATCACTATTTTAACTCCTGCTACATCTGCTGCTGCTCTAATACTGCTTTTGCGCGCATGTTTTTACGTTTCAGCTCGCTTCCACGTTGTAGTTTGAGAAGACAGAGAGTTCTCTCTCTCTCTCTCTCTCTCTCTCTCTCTCTCTCTCTCTCTCTCTCTCTCTCTCTCATTTCCTCGAGTCGTTTTCTTTTTCTTTAACTTCAATGACAAAAGCATGTATATCTCAAACGTGACAAAGAGAAAACACACACTTACACACACAAGGGAGAGACAATTACACGTCACAAGTGGAACTCATAAACAAAAGCAACCCCCACTCATCATGGAAAATGATGAATTTTTTCATCCAAATCTACATTTATCCCTTTACAGACTAACAGTCTGCTTCTTAATAATTACCACTGTTGTCAATAACTAATGAAATTAAACTTCAATGGCTCTTTCATAGAAAAGGGGTTGGAGAGGAAGCCTCCTTATTTTTTCACTGCTATCAACACAAATTCAATCCCCCCCCCCACCCCCCCAACTTTTTTTTTTTCGAATCATCATATCTGACTCTGTGAACGCCGTAAATTTGCGAGTCTCGGTGTGATACTCTCTGGTTCCACGAAGAGGTTCTAGATGCCCAGACAGCAAGGGTCCTAGGACCCAC
>JADBJO010000051.1:1244258-1281758 GCA_016801955.1 Conus betulinus | reverse complement strand
GAGAGAGATTCTAAGCAAATCAACACCATAGCCCAACGATGCATACGGTTCGCGTGACGGTGAATGAAACTACACACAGAAAACGGCTGATCGCGTGTTAATCAATACAGACATGCTATGCTGTCAGGTCATAACACAAAACCAAGTGCACGGCGTCACCCAAGAAAAAACATACCGATATCAAAGAACCACTTAAAAATCAGTCTATCAAACAAACTCGTGTCTGTGAAACAGTACAAACGAGCGCTTTACCTACCTTTTCTTGTCAATCGCTTGTTTTATAACAAGATGATGAAACTCCGAACTCACAGGCAGCATGCGAAACGGGAAAACTTACGTCACGTCACGCCCCAGGGAAGCGTCTGCTCGCTGGCTATCGGCAAGCCAGTGATTAGGAGCAGACTGAAGAAACTCCACACGTTCAGTGTTGACTGCGCTAATATTTTGTGCTCACCCCCACCCCCTCCTCCCCCGAACTGCAAGCATGTTGATTTAATATATATATATATATATATATATATATATATATATATATATATATACGCACAGGCTCAGTAACACATTTAGTGGTAAACTTCCCTTCAAGTTCCACAAACCAATCCTAGACACCCGTTCGTTTTGTCTGCCACAAGGTCAATGACGTAGATTTATCGAATGTGTGGTCTGATTGGTCGGTATTATTAGCCGGGCTACCTGCGGCTTAACACACATTTTGAAACTTGCCCATATCTGACATTATTTAGCAGATATGTATTCTATACTTCAGTGATAATCTATGATTAAAAAAAGAAAAAAAATAACATAACAAACGCCATTTTCACACCATCAACCTGTTTCGTCTGAACGTTAATCTAGCTTTTCATGTACAACGTATTGGAGTGGGCATGTATCCTATTCCTATATAGCTCAATGCTAACTACATTCAATACTAATTTATGGTGTGCGTTTTTAAACGTCTACCAAAAGCCTTCAACGAAAGCCTGATTGGCTTTCAGTGTAATATTAAACATTTGCTTGCAGTTCAGCCCATATTTTGCGAAGCCGGTGGGTTCAGGGACAATGGAAAGGGGGATAACCAATTATGGCAGGAACGCTTGCTGGAGCTGGCGACACGCCACAATTAGGACTTTGCACCACATTATAATCTATGTAAGCATTTTGAGGCCTGTCATAAAGTTGAGCCAGTATTTAGTGTTAAAACTGATAATTGATAGGAAGAGCAACTCCCCATCAATTACTTCTCTTGTCTGGGGGGATTTTCACCGATGAAATTGCAAACAATCTTCAAATACATGTATAGGTGTTAACCCAGTTTTCCTCATTTTACAACTTCCCATATTGAAAAGTACTTTTTTTTTCCCGTATTCCGAGCCCAAAAACCTTACACATTACGGAAAACGCAAAAACATAAACAAAAATTGCTGTGAACAGAATGTAATACTCAGTTTCAGGCAGAACTTCTTAAAACACACACACACACACACACACACACACACACACACACACACACCTCTTCTTCTTCTGGTGTGTGGGCCACAATAAACACTGATTATTTTGCCACAGAATAAGGGTTTCCATGAACCGGCCGCCCGACTTTACAAAAAGAAGTCCTTTTCTTTTTCCTATGTGGGCTTGAAATAGCTCTTCACGATGCATGAGTAGATCACAACATTTACTCCGGATCACATTTACACGGTCCCTGCCCACGAACTGGACGAGAAGTGACGGGCAGGCATCCTAGTGACGGCCCCCGGCGCCCCCCCCCCCCCCCCCCCCCCACCCCCCCCCCCCCCCGCAGCGGCCCTCCTACCAGCACACCCCGTGCCTACTACCTACCTAGTCAAGCACTCTCACATTCATACACAACAGTTTGTGTTTGTGTTTGTTTTGATCTTACTCCTGAAGTTTCGCAGCAGCGAGACTGTCAAGAGTGTCAGCACTGAGGTGAGGAGGTGACTCTGTTTCTGAAACTGTCAGGGGAGTCTGTGTGCTGGGGGTTCATCCCACTCACGGATGGCTCGAGGGGAGGAAGAATGAGAAGAGCCTATATTGCTGATTATGATTTACAACACACACACACACACACACACACACACACGCATATATATATATATATATATATATATATATATATATATATATATATATATATATATATATATATATATATCTGTCTGCTTGGAACCACCTGGCTCGTACCTTGATGGCCATAAGAAAGAAAATGAGGAGAATCAACTTTCAGACACAATAGACATTCTCAAAACCATCTAACTGCGCCAGTCTATCAACACTCGACTCCTTAACGTTCAGCAGGGCCTTTGCGCATTAATCTTTGTTGTGCAGCCACTTGCGGACAGCGTTGTTTTGACGTGTGCGTTTAGGAAGTAGCTTTACTTTTCAGTCCCATTCGAGACATCTAGTGAAAGGGCCGAACAACACAAGCGTACACATTTCTGATCAAACATTTTTGTTGCTGTAGTCCAAGCAGAGGCATGTATCAAACTTGTGTACTAGTTAACTAGGGAAAAATAACTTCCCAGAAAGTGATGAAGTTGTTTTTTTTTTTTGCACAATTGTGTGTGTGTTGTCATTGTTTGATATTGCCCTGACCACTTGTGTACAAGCTTTCATGCCGTATCTACATTATCTACAGGAAAATGAACCTACTCGAGTTTGGTATTAAAAGAATTGTCGGGAATTCGCCTATTCAGTCATCTCAACAGCACAGATATATTACATTTTTCATGACAACCATTAATTATCAGACTAGCAGCCCCACTTGTAATGACCGCTCAGCAATGCCGACACATTGTTTGCCAGACCAGCTTTACGCAGATGACATTCAGTTCTCCGAGTACAACACGGTCAGCTAGCTGGTAGGGAGCAGCCTGCAGAAAACACCCCTTTCCCTGACCTGCATTCACGGCTTTGTCTCTGCAGCTGCGGGCGAGCTGTAAGCTCCCCTGCCTTTCAAAACTAAGTGGCTTGCTCTGAACAGCTGTACTTCCTGTAACGAAATTGCAGTGTGGGGTGTGTTGAACGTCTCGCTGAGAGGGGTAAAATAATCACAAAGCACACACACGAAAAAAGGTTTTCAATGCGGACCTCCTGGTGAAGTATTGGTGCATGTTATCCCTCCACAACGCGCGCGCGCGCGCGCGCGCGTGTGTGTGTGTGTGTGTGTGTGTGTGTGTGTGTGTGTGTGTGTGTGTGTGTGTGTGTGTGCGTACGTACTTGCACGCGCGTGCATGCGTATATGCGCGCGCGCGTGCGTGCGTGCGTGCGTACGTGTGTGTGTGTGTGTGTGTGTAGTGTGAAAGTGACAAATGCACCAAACAGAGAGGTAGCGCAAAACAATGATCCAATGGTGATCCCCTCCGGAGGGATACGCTCACTGACACTGGCCTCACGATTAAACAATACTTTTTTTTCTCTCAGTATGTTGCTTCACACCAGGCACCAGGCACACCCAGCAAAGTGACTCGGCAGAAGAGCAGCGTCTCCTCTGGCAAATTGCCTCACGGCTGTCCATGTGGATTACTGGTGCTGAGACGGGACAAGCCAACGTGTTACTTTATCGCAAATGGGGAGCCAGAATGAACGGAATGGGGAAAGTGGCGTGGAAGATGACATAGAGACTAAAAAAAAGTGGAAAAAAAAATTAAAAGGAAAGAAAGAAAGAAAGTAAGGAAGGAAGGAAGAAAGACAGGAAAGAGAAAATCGTCAAACCTCTGATTCAGATTGTTTCCATTTACACACAGCTTCGTAGATTTCCATATAAAGAACAAAAGGTAAAAAAATTGTTTCCAAGAATTTAGGAGTCCGAAACTGCGAAGGAATTTTTTTTTTTTTTTAATAACGCAACATGTCCTCCCTCCCAGTCCAGAGCATCATGACGAGTACCGTCGTCTGGTTAGTACCGTCCTCTGGTTAGTACCGTCCTCTGGTTAGTACCGTCCTCTGGTTAGTACCGTCCACTGGTTTGTACCGTCCTCTGGTTAGTACCGTCCTCTGCTTTGTACCGTCCTCTGGTTTGTACCGTCAACTGGTTAGTACCGCCCTCTGGTTTGAACCGTCCTCTGGTCAGTACCGTCCTCTGGTTAGTACCGTCCTCTGGTTGAAACTGTCCTCTGGTTGGTACCGTCCTCTGGTTAGTACCGTCCTCTGGTTTAGTACCGTCCTCTGGTTAGTACCGTCCTCTGCTTTGTACCGTCCTCTGCTTTTGTACCGTCCTCTGCTTTGTACTGTCCTCTGGTTGGTACCGTCCTCTGGTAAGTACCGTCCTCTGGTTTGTACCGTCCTCTGGTCAGTACCGTCCTATAGTTAGTACCGTCCTCTGGTTAGTACCGTCCTCTGGTCAGTACCGTCCTCTAGTTAGTACCGTCCTCTGGTTAGTACCGTCCTCTGGTTTGTACTGCCTCTGGTTAGTACCGTCCTCTGGTCAGTACCGTCCTCTAGTTAGTACCGTCCTCTGGTTAGTACCGTCGTCTGGTTGGCACCGTCCTCTGGTCAGTACCATCCTCTGGTTGGTACAGTCCTCTGGTTGGTACCGTCCTCTGGTCAGTACCGTCCACTGGTTGGTACCGTCCTCTGGTCAGTACCATCATCCTCTGTTTGGTACAGTCCCTCTGGTTGGTACCGTCCTCTGGTCAGTACCGTCCACTGGTTGGTAGCGTCCTCTGGTTAGTAGCCCTGGTTAGTACCGTCCTCTGGTTAGTATCGTCCTCTGGCTACTACCGTCCTCTGGTTAGTACCGTCTTCTGGTTAGTACCGCCCTGGTTAGTACCGTCCCTCTGGTCAGTACCGTTCTCTGGTTTGTACCGTCCTCTGGTTAGTACCGCCCTGGTTAGTACCGTCCTCTGGTCAGTACCGTTCTCTGGTTTGTACCGTCCTCTGGTTAGTACCGTCTTCTGGTTAGTACCGCCCTGGTTAGTACCGTCCTCTGGTCAGTACCGTCCTCTGGTCAGTACCGTTCTCTGGTTTGTACCGTCCTCTGGTTAGTACCGTCCTCTGGTCAGTACCTTCCTCTGGTTAGTACCGCCCTGGTTAGTACCATCCTCTGGTCAGTACCGTTCTCTGGTTAGTACCGCCCCCCTGGTTAGTACTGGTAGTCCTCTAGTCAGTACCCGTCCTCTGGTTAATACTGTCCACTGGTTAATACCGTCCTCTAGTTATAGCGTCCTCTGGTTTACCGCCTCTATCTACGCATTATTAGTAGTTCACATAGTCTTTATTAGAGTCATCGACTAAATAGACTAGATTATCTAAACTTTGTTTATTGTTGTTGGAATTCTTTTTGGTGTTTGTGTGTGTGTGTGTGTGTGTGTGTGTGTGTGTGTGTGTGTGTGTGTGTGTACGTATGTGTGTGTGTGTGTGTGTGTGTGTGTGTGTGTGTGTGTGTGTGTGTGTGTGTGTGTGTGTGTGTGTGCGCGCGCGTGCGTTTGTGTGTGTGTGTGTGTGCGCGCGCGCGCGCGTGTGTGTGTGTGTGTGTGTGTGTGTGTGTGTGTGTGTGTGTGTGTGTGTGTGTGTGTGTGTGTGTGTGTGTGTGTGTGTGTGTGTGTGAGTGGGGGGGGGGGGGAGACTGAAGTCACTTCTCACCCGCAAGTTAGCTGTTTACAGAAAGACACGTGCAAAATGTAAATAAGTAAATAAATAAAAAAGACGAAAAGAAAATAGATGAAACAATTCATGAATATAGCAATATATGAAAAGAAAATAGATGAAACAATTCATGAATATAGCAATAAAGGACGAAACAGAGAAAAGCACTGCTAAAAGAACACCTGTTGGTTGTCTAAACCACTCACGGGGCCTCATGTACAGAACTAACAAGAGAAAGAGAGCCAGTTACTTCGTGAGTACCGTTTTCAGTATGCCGCATAACCCCCCCCCCCCCCCCCCCCCCCCCCCCCCCCCACTCACCACCATCCCCACCCCCGCCCCGCCACCCTTCCTATCCCGCTCCACTCGAAGAGCAACACTGATCACACGATTAAATTTGCAATACAGGAAACTGAAAGTGAAATGAGGCAGGGAACAGTAAACAATAATCAAGTAGGGTAACACTTGCTCCCATATGGGAGCAAGAGTTACCTTACTTGTTTATTGTTTATTGCATTACAGGGTTCCTTGGAGGATGGGGGAAAGAGGAGGGTGTGTGGGGGAGGGAGGGGAGAGAGGGACGGGAAGGGATGATGATGAAGGAGGGATGGGTAAGGGTGGAGGGGGGGGGGGGGGTGCGGGCTGGAGACGGCGATGGGGAGAGAATGATTACCATTGAAAAGTGCGAAGTGGACAAAAAAAGCGAACTTAATGAAAAGAAACGTGTTAAAAAAAAAAAAAAAAAAGAAAAAAAAAAAAATGACACAATTTGGGGAATCGGAAACCCCAAATATAGATAGATAGATAGATAGATAGATAGATTTATTATGGAGAGAGAGAGAGAGAGAGAGAGAGAGAGAGAGAGAGAGAGAGAGAGAGAGAGAGAGAGCAATACACAAAACAACAAGTTGGCTCTTCGTTATCCCAAATTTTTCGGTGAGCACACCTCGCCTTCCTCAGGGGACTTGAATTGTCTTATGTTCACATAAGTATCACAAATTATTCTGACAATCACTCAGTTAAAACAGAAAGAAGAAATAGCAAAGTGAAAAGCATGGAAAACAATCTACCGAATCGGAGCACACACTCACAGCCGTGTTCATATACTGAATATGTGAAAAGTGTGTATTCATACGAGTGATTGAACGAACGAGGAGTACGTACGCGAAAGCTGCGGGGGCAGGGGGGGGGGGGGGGGGGGGGGGAGGGAATGGGGAGGGGGGGAAGGGGAGAAACAGGGCCGGGAGGGGGGGGGGGGGGGGGGGACGAAGGTGGTTGCAAGTGTATGAATGGGTGTGAGTGTCTATGCTTCTGCTTTATAGAATGTAGTATAGTAGTGGTGGTGGTAGTAATAATAGTAGTGATAAATATAAGCAGTATTAGTAGCAGATGTAGCGGCAGTAGAAGTCGCAGCAGTACAGCAGCAGCAGCAATAGACGAAGCAGTAGACGAAGTAATGGTAGTAGTAGTAGTAGTAGTAGTAGTAGTAGTAGTAGTAGTAGTAGTAGTGGTGGTGGTGGGTAGTTGTAGTAGCAGTAGTAATAGTAGTAATAGTAGTAGTGGTAGTGGTGGCAGTAGAAGTCGTAGTGGCTGTAAATGTAATTATAGAAACCATGATCACAATGACGATGCGTGCGCGACTATGGGTGCGTACATAAGCGCGTACACACACACACACACACACACACACACACACACACACACACACACATGATAACCATGACAAATATTACAATGTAAAACATGCGCGCCGGAGTGAAAGTGTGAATGATAATTGCCAGAGACAGCAGTCAGTGGAAACAACACTCGACAGCTCTCTCCGCCCTACTCCCCCCCCCCCCCCCCCCCCCCCCCCCCCCCCCCCCCCCCTCTTCAACGCCCCTTCCCTCCCTGTCCCTTCTCTCCCGTTAGTCAACGGTGTTGGCGTAGTGGTACGGACAATGATTGTGCTATATATTTGCTCCCGCTGTTATGGCTTGCATCATGTTATCATCATCATCATCATCATCATTATGAATATTTATATCGCGCCTATCCTCGACTAGAGATCAAGCTCTAAGCGCTTTGCAATCCACACTGGCTTACACAACGGGCTGCCTACCTGGGTAGTGCCGACTGAAGAGCTGCCAGCTGACGCTTCATTCAGTCGTTTCCCGTGTCATCCAATCAATATCGTTCAATGTCGTTCTCTCAATTTTCCTTACTTTCTTTCATTCTTTTTCCATTTCTCACACAGGGTGCATGTGCTATGTGTGACGTGTCATCCATACCAACGGCCAAACTGGTCTTCTCTTCCGAAAGTTGGTGATGGGATTTTACGTGTGTGCAAGATGTTAGGCGTGCGTTCACACACGCAACCTCGGTTTATAGTCTCAATTATATGTACACTTAATGTCAATGGTATTCGTTGCCTTCAAGAAACACACACAACAGAAAATGACAAACATCGATTGGAATTAGAATGGGGTGGGTAAAATCTTTTGTTTTCTCTTTCAGTCTCTAATCATAGCAGGTGACAAACTATTCTCATAAGAAGATGTTTCCACACATGGTGGAATGTGTTTTAAAAAAAAAAAAAAAAAAAAAAAAAAAAAAAAAAACCCTGACTGGTAATTTCTGTGTCATATGACGATGAACATAAACTAGAAACTGTCATTCATGTATAGGTACCAAATGTTGTTTCTGGGAAAAAAAACAAACAAACAAACAAACAAACAAACAACAACAACAACAACAACAACAAAACCATTCCTGTCTGACAATGCAAAGGACATTGACGGGCTCGATGCTGATAAGATTTGAGGTGACTACGATTGTGCTCTGAACAACACAGGTGATAAGCACTCGGTGAACCACACAGGTGTGTTAAGTTAATAATAGACTGCTGTTATCATGCTCTGTTTTTAATACCCATCGTCTTTTCACCCCCAGTAGTAAAGAATTTACATGGTGGAGAAAAAAAAAAAACCCACACCTTCTCTTCTCGGAGTCTAAATTATATCCTTAACACAGGAGATATTTTCGAAAAGACTGTGTTAAGTGAGATTCCTTTGATGTTTTGCTCTGACAAGAGACCAGTTGAAACAGAATATAAAATCACCCATGTTAAGCGAGGTCTATCCTAGCTGAAATTTAATGATCACCTATTTCAAGATACTATAAATTCTCTTCTGGAACACATTTAAGAGAAAAGTGACTATTTAACAACTTCAATGAATTGGGATTTACGTAAGATTGCGATCTGTGAATTTTACACAATGTACACTATCAACAAGAACAACAACGAAAACGACAACAGTAACATCGAGATACCGTCACAGCAATCTGAATTTTACAAATCAGGCAGATTATAATGTTTGTATCCGAATAGTCAAGTTGTAGGAATACGCAGAGAACAATACTGAAAAAAGGAAATGGAAATGGACGCGGCACATGAGGCAGAAAGTTCTCAGGCTGGGTCAATAGAGAAATTCATTAAGGAGATAACAAAAAGAATACTTTATAAGTGTGGAAAAAGCGAAGGTAAACACTACAACTGGACAGATTAGAAAACACCGATTGACTGGATATAAGCTGGAAGGTATGGATCAATTAAGTTTAGGAATTCAATTGTGGTTCCCAGTTGAGCCTATCGCGCGCTCGGCTGTATGTAAGGGTTAGCCAGAGCTGAAAA
The DNA here is from genome assembly GCA_016801955.1 of Conus betulinus. Classification (NCBI taxonomy): domain Eukaryota; kingdom Metazoa; phylum Mollusca; class Gastropoda; order Neogastropoda; family Conidae; genus Conus; species Conus betulinus. The sequence continues at coordinate 1,272,484 of JADBJO010000051.1, read as the reverse complement.
ATATATACCTATAATGCCTCGCGCGCGCGCACGCACGCACGCACGCACACACACACACACACACACACACACACAACACAAAACACGTGGGTAGCGCAATGCTGTCCCACATCATGCTGTATTGGAGAGTGCCAAAAAGTCTGTGTGACGCGCCAGAATAACTCTTTAAAGGAAGAGTTACTGTTCGCTCGTCTTCAAACATAATTTCTCTCCCTTGTTGTTTAAAGATGAAAGGAAATTTTAATTAGAAAATGCCTTGATGTTTTACAACAGTCAATGCACAAAACACACCAGCCCGCACATTTACTTTTTAAAACGAAATCGACCTTGACATTTGATAGAAAGAACTGAGCTCTCTCTCTCTCTCTCTCTCTCTCTCTCTCTCTCTCTCTTGGCGACACACGACGAGCATTTACAAGTGGCAGTCGTGTGTATTCAGCGCTCTCCTTTCTAACGAAAATCTGTAGTGTTTATCAGTTTGATCGTCGTTATTTTTGGTACACAAATCCATGAAGAGTGTGTGCATCTGACGGTGATGGTGGATTGGTGACAAGGTCAGTGGATGGAGCGAAAATTAGTTTTGTCAAAATTAGTAGAATTAATGAGGGATTCTGGCTTTCGTCTTGTGTAAGCGCAGTTCACACTTGCCATCCCTTCATCCACGCTCTCCACTCCGGCTGCACGTGAAATCTGCTCCTTCATTGAACGCTGTGTGTGAAAAGGTGTGTGGTCAAAAAGACATGAACACATGAAAACATTAGACTTGAAAATTCAAGCTGCGCTCTAAACATCCCGGACCTGGTTACTCAGCAAACTACAGGCACCTGAAAAGATGTCACAAAACATGTCTGCTGTACATCAAATAAACATCATGCACTTTATGGATTGGCGCTTCGCGCAAATGCAGCAGAGTTTGCAAGTATATATTGCTGGAATAAAAGAAAATATGTTGAATGGATTGAGTGAATCAAATTTCGATGATAACTGTACATATATAGGAGCTTCCGGGGAAAGTACAGTTGATTATTTTCTTGCATCCATTGATTTATTTTCATCTATTCATTTCATGTCTTTTGATGTTGAGAATATAATTGAATCGGATCATCTGCCAGTTAGTCTGAAAATAGAAATAAGTAAAAAAGATAATGATTGCTTTCCTGATACGCAACCAACTCAAACAACAGAGAAGGAAAGATTTGCTTGGAATAAGGATTATGAAGATGAATTTGTCAAATCATGGGAGAGTGGAGATATACAAAACAAATACGTAAAGCAGCAAATAATTTAGACAACGATGTAGATAGCTGCTGGGAAACATTTGTACAATGCTTAAAAGAATCTAGCAAATGCATGTTGAAACGCAGCGGTGCATACAGGAAGAAAAGGTCGGAATGGTTCGACGATGAATGTCGCAAAGTCAAAAAAGAAACTAGGAGAAAATTGAACTATTTCAGAGCATTACGCAAGGAACCCTGAATTCAGAAAGAAGAAATGAAAACTAAGGTTGAAGAAGCCAGAGTTATATATGTCGATGCAAGGAAGAAGTATAAACACTTATTAAGGATGAAAAAACAAGATTTTAGAAAATGCAAATTAGAAATATTAACCAAGGAAATTAATAGTATTGATGAATGGTTTAATCATTTCAAAACCGTTTTTCAAAACAGCAATCAAGAAGGCGAAAGGGACCATCAGATTGAAACGGATGTCTTCAACGAATCAGAACATGATTTAAATATTGCGCTTTCGGAAGAAGAAGTTAAAAAAAGCCATAGATAAACTAAAAACAGGCAAAGCTAGTGGAATTGATGAAATTTCTGCCGAAATGCTGAAGCTAGGTGGTTAGAGTGTTCAGCTGTTTCTGACAAAACTATTCAATACAATTTTTGACAAAGGTATCTATCCCAGGGGAATGGTCTAAAGCTCTTATAATTCCAGTATATAAAAAAGGTGACCCTGAAAATGTCGATAATTACAGAGGAATCTCTCTTCTGAGTATTATATCTAAATGCTATACTACTATACTAAATTCACGACTGTATACCTGGTTAGAAAGCAACAATATAATTTCAGAATGTCAAGCAGGATTCCGGAAAAATTATTCGACTGTGGATCAGATATTTACTTTATATGCCTCTGTTCAGAAGTGTTTGAGTAAAAAAGGTAGGAAACTATACGTCGCTTTTGTAGACTTTAAAAAGGCTTTTGATTCTGTTCGACATGATAAACTTTTGCATTGTATTAAACAACAGGGCGTGAAGGGTAAATTCCTGGCGTCACTTAGAGCTATGTATTATTCTTTGCTATCCTGTATTCAAGCAAATCAAGAACTCTCCGAAATGTTTGAAACTCCTGTTGGAGTTAGACAAGGATGTGTTCTAAGTCCTACGTTATTTTCATAAACCAGTTAGCAAATCAAATAAATTAAAAAGGTAAACATGGAGTTAGGTTACTTCCGAATATCACTGAATTATTTATATTACTGTTTGCTGATGATGTCTCATTGATATCTACTACACCAAGTGGCCTACAAAATCAGTTGAAATATATTAAAGACCTGTTGTAATAACATGAAACTATCTGTAAATATCAACAAACTAAAGTTATAGTATTAGAAAAGGGGGATATTTAGGGAAGCATGAGAAATGGTTTTATGACGGTAACAGACTGGAAGTTGTGAATAATTATTGCTATCTAGGGTTTAATTTTACCACTATGATCAGTGCAAAACAGGGTACCCTTCATTTAACAACTAAGGCTAAAAAGACAGTAGTTCAACTAAGCAGAATCTTTACAAATACAGGGGAAATGACGGATAGTACTTTTTTCAAGGTATTTGACACCAAGATTCAACCAATCTTAATGTATACTGCAGAAGTATGGGGATTACACAGATTAGAACATTTAGAAAAAGTACACATGCTGGCATGCAAAAGATTTCTGGGTGTTCCAGGAATTACGCCAAACAAAATGGTTTACGGAGATTTGGGTCGATATCCTTTGTACATTAATTCCTACGTCACTTGTTTACGATACTGGTTTAGACTTTTACAAATGAAAGCTGAAAGGTTACCTCAGAAAGCATATTTGATGCTGTTGGAATTAGACAGATCTGGAAAACAGTGCTGGGTCTCAAAGGTAAGAGAAATCTTGTGTTCAACAGGTTTTAATTTTGTGTGGCTACAACAAGGTGTTGAGACGTTTTAGAATGTTCCTAAATGTGTTTAAACAAAGGCTTATTGATATGTTCATTCAAGAATGGACTGGCACCATACGAGACCGTGAGAGATACGAATGTTATAGCAATTTTAAGTCTGTTTTTGAAAAGGAAAGATATCTTTTGGACACGAATACGTACTGTTTCCGCGTTGCCATTACACGAACAAGGTTTAATTTGCTTCCACTGAATAACAACATGCATCGCTATAGTAAAACAGAAATGGACAAAGCGTGCCCATTTTGCCGTGATCAGGTAGAGAATGAGCAACATTTTTTATTTCATGCTCCCTCTATCAAGACCTAAGAAGTAAATTTCTCAAAGAATTCGCCAGTTGTCCTCTTCATTTGCTTCTTAAGGTATCCAGTGCTTCGCACAGACATAGCCTGTCAAGGTACATTTTCATGCCATAAACAGAAGGATGAAGTCAATTCTTTAGTTAATAAATTACTGCGGACAATTACCACTTCCTTGGTTTTCCTTGAAATGACTGACTTCATTTGTATTGTAATTCTGTGTACTCTAAACGTATCTGTATTATGTATCATCTTTTACACGCAGTTTTTTTGAGTTATTATTGCAATACCCCCCCCCCCCCCCCCCTCCCTTTGTACCTTGTATTGTGGCCCAAGGCCGATGTACATTAAAGCTTTCTGAGTTCTGAGTTCGGAGTTCTTTCTCTCTTTCGTATTTACGGCTGTGTATCGATAGATTGTCATTTAATTAATAATCATAGTCTGGGTAGTATATGAACGACTCAAGAAGAAAAAAAAAAGATGGGGGGGGGGGAAGATTATAATGGATCTCTCTCTCTCTCTCTCATCTCTCTCTCTCTCTCTCTCTCTCTCTCTCTCACACACACACACACACACACACACACACACACACACACACACACACACACACACACACCCCCCCCCCTGGAGCATATCAAACCTGCTTTGATATTGACGATACAAATTTAAACAAAAATCAATCTCCAAATATCTTGAAAAATTTAGTAAACATTAGCATTGAAAAAAAAGTATACTAACTATATCAAGATTTACACGGACGGGTCTGTAATAGAAAATGGCAGTGCAGGATCAGCATTTTTTATTCCTTCCTTGAAAACATTAAACGTTATAATATTGGAAGGCATTATTCCATTTTCACTGCTGAATTAATAGCCATTTTAATGGCGTTACATCACATTGAAGAGTTACCTTTAAATGCATGCAAAATATTATTTTGTGTGGATTCAAAATCTGTATTATATATGCTATCAAAGGTCAAAATACCAAGACACGGGTTGAAATGACACACGAAATCAAGCACTTAATACATCACTTAGCAAGCAAAGATATCAGTGTTACTTTTATTGGATTCCATCTCACTGTGGAATTCTCTCTAATGAACAGGTAGATCAAGCAGCCAAGAGTGCAGCACGCAATGCTACAGGGACAATTAAACTTAATGTTAAGCTAGATCTACATGAATATTATAAATACTTTGACAAGTTAGCAAAGGATAATTTTGTTGACAAGTTGAAGACCTCAGATATACAATATTCACATAGTTGTGTAAAAGCTTGTGATACACTGCATTCGGATATGATAATTGAGAGTTTAAGTCAAATCAAATCCAGATCAATTACGTTCTTTGATGTTTAAGATTCGTCTAAATGCTCTCAAAACAAAATTTTGTAAAGATATTATTTGTGTTTGTGGGAGTCAAATTTCTACGAATCATCTGCTTCTGCACTGTCCTGCCATCAAAGCTCAAATGCTCAAAAATGGAGGCACTGCGCTCAACCATCGAAATCCGATAACATTACAGAAAATAGTTAATGACCTAGATCTTCTTAAGTTGTTTTCAGAAACTTTGCATTCTAGTTCTGTTGGTATTTTTCTTTGATAGTTGTTGGTAATGTCGAGATTTTTTGTGTTTGCAGAGCCCCCAAACTTAAGTATGGCATTGATGTTACATTTACTCAAAAACTCTTAACACTTTAAAGAATCTCTCCTATGCAATTTTTTTTTTGTGTGTGTCTAATGTCACTTGAGGGTGAAGAGACGTTAACGCGCGCGCGCGCGCGCGCACACACACACACACACACACACACACACACACACACACACACACACACACACACACACACACACACACACACACACTGGGCAAGGGCCGGATGAAAAAAAAAAACATGTGTTTGTTTATCTGTTACCCTTGGAAATAAAGCTCTCATCATCATCATCATCATCATCATCATCATCATCATCTCTCAACAGGGGGGGAGTTTATATTTTTGGAAAGGCTTTCTTTCCAAAACCCCACGTACGGTAAGGATAAGGTACTGTTACTTACAGCCTAGCGATGGGCTCTGTTAGGGCTGCCACCGCGATGAAGTGAACTCACAAGTCATTAACAAACAAACAAAAAATTCACACAACCTTCAAACATACACCTTCTGAAAACACATCTGAAATTTTTTGTTCCAAGTCTTTCTTCTGTAAAATCTTAGATCAGATGAAAAAAAAAAAGTGCTGATCTCTTTCAGAAACTCGAAGATCACACCAGGTGGGGGACATCTCTGAACAAGGTTTTCATGAAAAGCTCACTGGCAACGTGTGTCACCCGGTAGTCAGCCAAGGGAGAGAATCAGACACGAGATCACCCAACGATGACAGTCGTCAAAACAGACTGGGTCTTTTCGGCAAGTCAGCAACAAGCACACTTGGCGGAATGTGCGTTAGATGGTAGGTCTTCAATGTACACCTTTCACTACTTTGAAGTGATAGTTGACAGGGGACAGGGGGGAAGGGTGGGGGGAGGGGGGGGGGGGGGGGGGAGGGGTGGGGAGGGGGGGGGGGGGGGGGGGGGGGGGGGGGGGGGGGGGGGGGGGGGGGGGGGGGGGGGGGGGGAGCAGGGAATGAAGTGGGGATGGGGTGTGAATGGGAGTTGAGGGGGCTGGTGGTTGGGAGGGGGGGGGTGGTGGTGTCAGAGAACGTGTGTGTGTGTGTGTGTGTGTGTGTGTGTGTGTGTGTGTGTGTGTGTGTGTGTGTGTGTGTGTGTGTGTGTGTGTGTGTGTGTGTGTGTTGTGTGTGTGTGTGTTTTTTTGCGATAATGTGTGTGTGTGTGTGTGTTTTTTTTGCGTGTGTGTGTGCGCGAGCGCGCGCGTGTGTGTGTGTGTGTGTGTGTGTGTGTGTGTGTGTGTGATATTTCAGTTCAGTTCGTGTTGTTTATAGTCCAGCCGAACTTGAGCTGCCATACCAGGACTGAGCTACGGTTGGTTAGTTAGTTAGTTGGTGCGTGCGTGGTTGTTTGTGGAATTACTTGTAGGTGAATGTTGACATGCCAGCGGACTACCACATGCAAACACACAGACATACACACACACACATGCGCACACACATACATACCAGCACACTCGCCATCGCAACACACTCACACGCGCGCGTGCGGGCGTGCGCACACGCACACACACACACACACACACGCGCGCACACACACACACCCATCGTATCACACACACACACACACACACACACACACCACACACACACACACACACACACACACACACACACACAAGCGCGAGCGCGCATACGCACACACGTACGCACGTACGCACGCGCGCAACAGAGAGCGCAACAGAGAGAGAGAGAGAGAGAGAGAGAGAGAGAGAGAGAGAGAGAGAAACGCAGCACGTTATAATCTCATCGTGTTTATTGTTACACAAATCAACACATTGCAAAGATTCGAAAGCCAAACACAGCTAGCCAAACGAACACTTCAATTAAATCAAATTAAATCAAAGATGTCCCCTAATCAATATCATTCACAGTTCATAGAGGTATCTTGTCATTCCTCTCTCTTGTTTCGCCGACATACAGCTGCACAAACGCGTCCAACATTCGGATCTACATAGAACTTTGCCAATACTCGGATCTACACAAAACTTTACCAATACTCGGATCTATACTGAACTTTGCCAATATTCGGATCTACGTAGATCTTTTCCAACATTCGGATCTACACAGAACTTTGCCAATATTCGGATCTATACAGAACTTTGCCAACATTCGGATCTACGCAGAACTTCGCCAATATGCTGATCTACCTAAAACTTTGCCAACCGTAAATCTGATCTGTGTACAAGTAACCCAACATTAAGATCAGCGTACAACTTTGTCTACACTCTGATCTGCTCAAAACCTGGCCAACATTCTGATCTGCACTCAACCACGCCTACATTTTTATCCGCACAGAATCTAGCTAATGTTCTGATCTGGCGTAGAACGTGGTCGATGTTCTATTCGGCTCATAACTTAACTGGCATTCCGATCTGCACATAACTTGGCCAACATTCTGATCTGCGTATAACTTGGCCAACATTCTCATCTGTGTATAACTTGGCCAACATTCTGATCAGCACATGACCTGGCCAGCATTCTGATCTGTGTATAACTTGGCCATCATTCTAATCTGCACTTAACTTGGCCAACATTCTGATCTGTGTATAACTTGGCCAACATTCTCATCTGCGTATAAGTTGGCCAACATTCTGATCTGCACATAACTTAGCCAACATTCTCATCTGTGTAGAACTTGGCCAACATTCTCATCTGTGTATAACTTGGCCAACATTCTGATCTGTGTATAACTAGGCCATCATTATGATCTGTGTATAACTTGGCCAGCAATCTCTCATCTGTGTACAACTTGGCCAACATTATGATCTGCACATAATTTGGCCAACATTATGATCTGCGTATAACTTGACCAACATTATGATCTGTCTATAACTTGGCCAACATTATGATCTGTGTATAACTTGGCCAACATTCTGATTTGTGTATAACTTGGCCAGCATTCTGATCTGCACATAACTTGGCCAACATTCTGATCTGTGTATAACTTGGCCAACATTCTGATCTGCTTGTAACTTGGCAAACATTCTAAACTGCACATGGCCAACATTCTCATCTGTACATAACTTAGCCAACATTCTAATCTACACATGGCCAACTTCTCGTCTGTACATAACTTGGTCAACATTCTCATCTGTGTAGAACTTGACCAACATTCTCTCATCTGCGCATGGCCAACATTCTCATCTGTGTAGAACTTGGCCAACATTCTCGTCTGCACATGGCCAACATTGTGATCTGCACAGAACTTGTTGTAGCTAACACCGTGACGCGCAAAGAACTTGGCTCACAGTCTGATCTTAATACAACTATCCTGAACTAAACCCCACAGAAACTTGCCTAACATTCTATCTTTTTTGTGAGAAAAAGAAATAGAAACTGGTAGAGAAAAAGGAGGGGAAGGAGGGGGGAGGAGAAAGAAAGAGACGAGAGAGACAGACAGACAGACAGACAGACAGAGAGAGAGAGAGAGAGAGAGAGAGAGAGAGGGGGGGGTGCAGAGGGACAGAGACAGACAGACAGACGGACAGGTATTACAGATGTGGTAGAAATTCGATTGACACCTGAGGAGAAAATAGACGGACAACTGATCTAATGATGACGAGGGCAGAAGAGGGGGAGGGGGGAGGGGGGACACGGGGAGGGGGCGGGGGGGGAGTGGAGTTAAGACTAATAGGAGGAACAGAGAGAGAGAGAGAGAGAGAGAGAGAGAAGTGGGAGGGAGGGAGGGGAGAGAGAGAGAAACCGCGAAGTGGATGATAGAAGCATGGTAGCACGGACAAGATGTTGATTTTAAACATATTTATATACAGTTCAAATACATCCGATATAAAACCAGGCTAATTATTATTTTTAATCATTATATCTACCAAATGAACCATAACATGTACATCTGTTTGAACAAAATAAAGAGAGAGACGGGGGGGGGGGGGGGGGGGGGGGGGGGGGGATGGATGGAGAGGAAGGGGGAAAGAGAATGCTGACAGGACTAATGCTTATCAAGAAAAAGAAAAAAAAAAAAAGAGAAAAAACAAGAAGAAGAAAGAAGAAGAAAAAGAAAACCAAATACAGACGAGCAACGATACAGACGACACACACACGACACAACACACACACACACACACACATACCATACAGACCGATCCTCGCCAACAAAGCACAGCTGAGAGTTGCGACAACAGCACCAAGGCCACGATGTTTGCGCAAGACTGCTGTAAGCAGAGCGTGACAGAAACGGGACTACACCGCAGTTCTTTCCTCTCTCTCTCTCCCTCCCGCCCACATCAATTCACTTCTGTACAGAATGCTAAGCGCAGGTCTTATATACGGGGGGTGTGGGGGGGGGGGGGGGGGGGGGGGATGGGGCAGGACGTGTGGGAGGGAGGGGATTGGGAGAGGAAAGACGTGAGTAGGGGGAGGGGGGGGGGGGATAAACAAAAAAACAAAACAAAACAAAACAAAGGAATAGAAAGGTATTGTGGTCCTCTGTAAAGCGGAAGTGAAAATAGGCCACTGTGGGCGTGTGCACGTGTGTGTGTGTGTGTGTGTGTGTGTGTGTGTGTAAATGAAGTCTAATGGAACATCAGCAGCTTTCAGTTGTTCGTCCAGTACTTAAAATAAACAAAATAAACAAAAAAAAAAAAACACAAAAAACTTATGGTTCCAATACCACAAACATTAGTTCTGAACGTGGTCTGTAACAATAGCATTTTGACTCCAAACTTGAGAACTAGAGAGCAAAAAGTAATTTATTTCATTTTATTGTGTGTGTGTGTGTGTGTGTGTGTGTGTGTGTGTGTGTGTGTGTGCTACTGGTTAACCTTGCCATGTCCTGCGTTAGATTCCTTCCTCCCTGTTAATGAGATCACCCAGGGTCTGAAGTCCCCTTTGGCAAAGGACAATTCGCCAACAATGAGGAAACAGAAGAAAACTAAAAATAAAGAAAGAAAGAAAGAAAAGATTAAAAAAAAAAAAAAGAAAAGTGAGAATGAGGATGGGGTTAGAAAAAAAAACCTACCTGAATTCACTTATTTCACGAATTTGCACTTCAACCTCCATCCCCTATTCCTTCCTCATTCCCTCCTCGCACTTCAACAGCTTTTATCATAATTGCATTTTGCCTTTACGTTCAAACCCTTCACTGTCAATATGGCAGCCAGGGAAAATCCATATCCAAGACAGCTGGAGGGAAAACACACATTATAAAACGCTACACCACCTGAGCAACGTCTCTAAATGGGCACCGAAAAAAGGTTTTTTTTTTTTTTCTTTTTTTCTCCGAAGTCAGGTGCTGAGGAGTTGATCTCATGACGTTGTGAATGCGTTGCCCAAACCCAGAGCTCTTGCGAGCTGAAAAATTATTCAGCCAAATACCCTCCTTCTGCCGTCTCTATGTTCCCTGAACTGAATCATGTCCTACTTGACTGTTAGGACAACAGAGAGAGAGAGAGAGAGAGAGAGAGAGAGAGAGAGAGAGAGAGAGAGAGAGATTTCAAGTCGTGAAATATCCCATCCTATGAGCTCCATAGACGAACGCTAGAAGCGGGGATACGTCTCTCTCAAACTGATGGTGAATGGAGCGGGCTTCCTCGACGGAAGATTGTCGCCTGTCGTTGAACAATCAAGTCTGTATCTCTCTGAAACTACTGCTTCTGTGATCCTATGGTTTGCTGCCTGGAACTTTACTGTTTCATGATATTGTGAGAGGTGTCTTGGAAGACACTTGACCGCCCCATACCGGCAACAAACAGCACAGAGGAACAAAACAAGTTTTAAGTTTAGAGAGAGAGGGGATAAAGAGTGTGTTTGTTGGCATATCATTTTCTGCCTCTTAGCTGTAAAAGAGACAGACAGACAGACAGCCTGCCAGCCAGCCAGACAGAGACGGCGAAAGACAGACACAGAGAGAAGGGGGGAAAAAAAAAACGGAAAAGCACCCGACAGCTATTCATTTCAATGTTCTGCATGCTTACATCACGATTTTCATTATCTTCAATATTATCATCATCATGATCATCACCATCGTATTTGGCCTGCGGCTGCAGCCAACTGTGTATCACTGCATAAAGCTGTCAACACACAGTGTGGACGGGAAGGGGACCGGAGGAGAAGGGATAAGTGTGTACGATAAGGGTATTGTTGCTTATAGCCCAGCCGACTGCAAAGGGCCATATCAGGGCTGTCACCGCGTTGAAGTCAACTCAAGTCATTAAAAAAACAACAACCTAATTCACACAACCCTTTTCAAAATTCACCTTATAAAACCACACCGGGAAATTTCGTGCAAATAAAATCTTTCTTTCGTAAAATCTTAGATCAGATTAAAAACGTCGACCTCTTCCAGAAATTCAAAGATCATATCAGGTGGAACATCTCTGAACAAGCTTTCCTTGGAGTCTATTGTAAAGCGTTATGTCTCACATCATGCACGTCCCCAACACTCTCTATAAAACAGTACATGCTTCGTTGTGAGTGGTGCATGACATGGAATGCACCACGGAGTTTCTTCACCTTTGAAAAGAATGGGTCAATGGGAGTCGAACGAACGAGTGGCCTGTATGTAAACGGCACCAGGCTGTTTCTTCTTTACGGCCGCCCCTGGAGCAGGTAAAAACTCTTTCAGGTGTGTACACAGACAGCGAGTCTAAAAACAAAGCAAGTTTTCAGATTCTCCTCAACTAACCTCTTGCCAACTTCAGTCTCTTTTCTCTGACAACTGGCACTACATTCGCCCGTGAAAATCTTGTTTCTATTTTTTTTTTTTCATTTCACTTTTTTCTTTCTTTTTCTTTTTCCCCCCTCCTCCTTCGAGACAGAAAAAAGACCCTTCAAACAATCCTGAAAGATCTGATAGCCGCGTTGTTGATGAAGACACCGATCTCTGAGGCATGAAGACCGCTAAAAGACTACCAACTACGGAGGCTTGGTGTGTCACCTAGTTTTAGCACCCAACAGGGCCCGGTGCTTGTTCGCCTATGAGTTTCAAGTTCAAGTATATGCCAGCCTGTTGATTGTTTGTTGCTGTTGTTGTAGTCTGGTAATATACAATGTACAGAGCAGGCACCAGCTGTTCATACTGTATTGTCTGTCTGCTCTACATGGCTTGTGTGCATGTGTATTGTGTGTGCATGTGCCTGTGCATGTATGTAGTGTAGCGTGTGGGGTATGTAGTTTAGTGTAGTGTCGTGAGTGTGTGTGTGTGTGTGTGTGTGTGTGTGTGTGTGTGTGTGTGTGTGAGAGAGAGAGAGAGAGAGAGAGAGAGAGAGAGAGAGAGAGTGTAGTGTGTGTGTGAGAGAGAGAGAGAGAGAGAGAGAGAGAGAGAGAGAGAGAGAGAGTGTGTGTGTGTGTGTGTGTGTGTGTGTTTCATTTAAATGTTTTTCTCTTTTTTTTTTTTTCTTCAAATTTCACTTCAAACCAAAAAAGTAAAATGGAAACATTGTACTCTCCGAACATGCTAATTTCATCTACCTTAACATCATGTTGTTTCTTTTTTTTTCAGAAGATGCTTTTGATTTTTTCCCAGTGCTTTGATCTGTAAAGTGACATTTTGTTTTGTTTTGTACTTTCCTGTGCAAAGACTGACAAGCCCTGAAAAAGGCTCTGTGCCGTCGACTGTGCAAGACCGATTACAACTCCAAACTTGGTCAGCCTGCAACGAGCAGCCCTCGGAGACATGAAGAAAATGCCAGTGGATGACCCCACCTCTCCACCCCCACCTACCCCACCCCCCATCGAACATGATCTTGTGTCCCTTACCATCCTCCACCCCTTCTTGGGCAAGAGCAAGTGAATGAAGTTGACCAGCAACAATGGTGTCATCGATCATAATTCGACTGGAACTTACAGATTCCACAAAGCGCAAGCAACAGGGTAAGAGTAACTACTTCAGGACACTAGTTATAAAAAAAAAAATAAAAGAAGAAAAGAAAAAGGTTGTAGGCCAATCAGGAAACTTCTTAGTTTACCACATGACGATCTCGACGGATGACCTCCGAGACAGGTCCCATGCAACCAACAGCAGTCAGCCAACACAGCCCAGAAAACAATGACAAACATCTGTCCTATTTATTGGAAGGCAAGCACGAACCCTTGGCCCAGCGGTTAACGAGCTCGGAACAGAAAATGCTTTTGTACATGTACAGCCTGCTTTGAGCTCAACTGTTCCCCTCCTACTAGTTTCAATCAACTTCAAGACAGATACACACACAAAAGAACACATGAAACATCGGAACTGACAGAAGTTGGAGAGAAAAAATTTTCAAGCAAAAAAAAAACCACACACCATAATCATCATTATCATCATAATCATAAAAGAAAATAAGTGTCTGTTTGACAAGGAAAGAGAAAAAACATATGATACAGTTACACACATGCACTTCACACAGGAATACAATTAATATAACAAAAGACCATTACTACAGCTAGTACTAACACAGAGGGCAACATTCCCGTCAGAACAGAGCACTGCAGATCTCTACAGAGCAGGGTGAAAAACTTGAATCTGTACACGTTGTCTGGTCCACTGACCCCCTCCCCCCTCCACACAATCACACGTCCGCACCATCAAGCTGCAAATCTCAATAGTAATACTTCACTGAACAGAAAAACGCCAGCGTTTAACCGTGCCATTCAAAGCCATCCCACCCTTCATCATCAATCCTCTTCACTACTAGGCCGATCCACACTCTCACCATTCTCTGAAAATATGCACCAAAAAACAACAAACAACAACAGTAACCAGTGGGAGGGATTGGGAACAGAAGGCAGTAACAAAAAAAAAAAAAAAAAAAAAAAAAAATGACAAATTCAACATATATAGTAATGGTTAAACACTTTAAAAAAAAAAAAGGGGGGGGGGGGGGGGGGCAGGTGGGATGAGATGGGAGTGGAGGTAGAGGGACCAGCATTGATCAGTAGTTCCAGGAACCAGGGACTGTCGTGGTGAATTTGGTGCACGTGATAAAACACTAGTTTTTCTTTTTTCTTCTTTTCCGTTGGTGGGACGGGGAGGGAGGATGGGAGGGCGAGGGCAGAGCAAGGAGGAAAGGTGGGGGGTGGGGGTGGGGGGGGGGGGGGGGGGTAACCGTGAAGGGTGAGGGGCGTTTTCCTAAAGAAGGGTAACCATGAAGTGAGGTGGTTCCCTAAAGAAGGGTAACCATGAAGTGAGGAGGTTTCCCTAAAGAAGGGTAACCATGAAGTGAGGCGGTTCCCTAAAGAAGGGTAACCATGAAGTGAGGGGGTTCCCTAAAGAAGGGTAACCATGAAGTGAGGAGGTTCCCTAAAGAAGGGTAACCATGAAGTGAAGGTTTAAAGCATGGAGGGAAATTAGCTGGAAGAAAAATTAAGCCACAACATATCTTCCTAAAAAAAGATCTGGACAACGTCAGGAAGTATTCAAACGCCTTCAATCAACTGGACAACCCTGCCTGTGGTATGAGTCAGCACTGTATCACTGGAGGAATGCCAACACTTCATGAGGCACTCCAAATGAGAAGAATCAGCGTACGAACATGAATGTTCCCGCGCAGATTCAAAGATCAAGTCAGTGTCCATGCTAGCGCCCCACCATCACTCCCTGTCTCAGCCCATACTCCAGTGCCAGCCAAGAGTGGACCATCCTGGATGGAGGAGCCGATATAAGGGCTAGTCTTCACTCCTCCATCAAGCTGACAATTGTGCACAGAACCCTGTTGAATCACCTGTCAGGCATCCTCATGACCAACTGTAACTAGAAAAAAAAAAAAAAAAGATGATAATGACTGATGTTAGCAGTCAGAGGTGTTCCTAATGGTGCTGAGTTTTCAACGTCGACTTGGGAGTCGGTTGTTCGGAATTACAAACACATGTCTGTCAATGCCTTAATGGTGCCAAGTTTTCAACGTCGGCTTGGGAGTCGGTTGTTCGGAGTTACAAACACATGTCCGTCAATGCCTGTGGCAACAGTATTCTTCTAGAATCATATGGCCATTTTATGAGTGAAATTCACCGTTTTCCTTTCTTTCTTTTCTTTGTTGTTTTCTCTTTGTAATTAAAAATGCTATCTCGGTGTTACTAAAGATGCACATATCTCCATGCCAGTCATTCAATAGACCATTTTCAAATGGCAGTCTACAGAGAAAACCTGTGCCTCACAGTCATAATGCATTGGCCTTACATTTATTCCTCAAACAAGTATGTTGATTCTTGAAACGCCTTGCAAAACACAGCTGCCATCCATTCATATGTCACTTCTACAAACCTAGGCCTCACAAAAAGCACTTTAGCTTTAAATTCATACCACAGTTCCACATTTTTGTGTTTCAATGATATATTGCACTACAGTGCCTAAAGGCGTGGAACCTGGGAAGCGAATTGACCACCAAAAGACAGACCTAACCGCTTTCAGATCCTGACAAAAAGGAAGACAAGGTGCCAGCTGGGACACATAGACCTCTTCTCTATTGAACCTGCCATGGAGATGTCAACACTGGATTGCAGCATAGTCTGCCCAGGAAGCAAAACCATGTCTGGTGTTCTATGGGGGCCGTTCTTCCACTCTCCCTAATCGCTTCATCGTACAGCGGTGGTGTAGAGTAGTATGTGACAGGATAAGCCAATGTCCAGAGAGCACCACACACTTAGCATGTGTTAAAGACACCACAGCAACGGCACAGCTGCCTGTGCAATTTTGTGTAGAAGCATCCACTAATATATCAAGTTTGTAAAAAGAAAAAAAAAAAGAAAGAACAAAGGCTGGGGGAGACAGGGATGCTGCTGCACACTACAACAACAAAGACTATCCTTGAGGAAAGCTGCCTTCATTTCACCCAGAGAATGGGGGCCAGAATAGCTCAGTTTGTAGAGCTCCGGACTCATAATCCAAGGGTTGCGGGTTCAAATCTCTGCTGGGCCATTTCGGTACAGGAGGATTTTTCCCTCGGAGTTAAGATTAGTTCTGACACCATTTCACATACAGTCCTTCGAATGAGACTATAAACTGAGGTTCCATGGGTGACCACATCTTGCACACACGCAAAATCCCATCACCAACTTTTGGAAGAAAAAGGCCAGTTTGACTGTTGGTATGGATGACACGTTACACATAGCATGCACCTTCCCCGAAGATGGAATATGGCTGCCTTAATGGTGGGATACAAAAAGGTCATACACACAAAACTCCACTCCCTTTGTAGGGTAGATTGGGATTTATACTTGCCTGTCCATATAGGGAGTGTCTGCAGATATCAGCCTGCATATGCAGAAGAAGAAAAAAAAACACCTTGAGAATTCTGCACAGCTCCTGTTCCCTGTGTTCATTTACACAGCCCAGCCCACCACACACAGCTTTGTCAGGGGATGTCCAACTTTACACAGGAGGAGAAAAAAAAAAAAACAGTAGAAAACCACATTCTCAACATGTTAGATCATCAAAAAAAAAAAAAAAAAAAAGATTATATCCCGAGAAAACTGAACAAAACAACAAGAGCAAGTGACTGACACTGTAGCTAAACCATGGATGAATCCTCACGGTTGATTAAAAAAAAAAAAAAAAAAAAAAAAAAAAAAAAAAAAAAAAAAAAAACAGGCGAGAACGCCCACCAGGTGTTCACCTGGATCTCTCACTCCCTAGTTCAAAACAGCTGTAATGCATCAGTTCCAAACATTTCAATGCCATGAAAAGAAAAAAAAAAGAAAAAACTCAACCAACCAACCAACCAAACAAGCTGAGGGGGCAAAGAGATACTGCAGAGTGGACAGCTAGCATCCACTCTCTGGACAGCGTGTACAATGTTGCACGCAACCCAGTCATCACACTACCCAAAAGTAAACGCCTGGCATGTTAATTAACTGCAATCAGACAAAACAAACATGAAAGAGTTTCCAGAAGGGTCCACAAAGCCAGAAAACCTGTAGACAACGATAAACAAAGCAAAAAAAAAAAAAAAAAAAAAAACACACACACACACACACACACGCACATTTTTAACAAAAAAGGCAGAAGCCACTACAGTCATAAAAAAGAGGAAGTTGCGACACAGAACTTGGCAAAAGATGAGGTAACAATTTTAACTGACCCCACCACACACACACACACACACACAGAGATCCCCACATGGACAATCTGTTGTGATAAAGATGTTATATAGAACACCGTAATATATTACATAACTTATTCTGAGAAACAAACACACAAAGAATATCTCACCGAGCAGTTATTTTTTTTTTCTTCTTTCCATTTCAACTAAAGCACCTCGATCCACTCTATCTTTCTTCCCCCACCCCTCCCCCCATCCCCCCCCCCCCTCCCCACCCTACCTTTAGCCAGTGGTTTGCTTTTTCCATTCAACATAATCCAAATGAACTTGCAAACTCCTAACACACCTGTTACTTATTACAAGAATGATGATAACAATAACAGTTCCCACATATTTGTTTGAATGGGAAATAATTACAAGAACAATGATAACAACTCTAGAACAATGCATTTTTCAGACTTGAAAAAAAAAAAAAAAAAAAAAAAAAAACACCTACAGATCTATTTCTTTTTGCTTTTCATTATGGGAAATCCGGGTGAGGTGACTATCCCCAACCCAGCGGGTCCCTGGTGGCGGATAGAGGAATGGTCCCCAGATATGAGGTTTAGCTGCGATATAAGTCAGGCTTGCCTGGTCGATTAAGCAGTCACAGAACAACTGGCGATGTTCCTACCAGGACAAGGCAACAGACGGCACTGTTACACCGTATCAAATCCCCGTTGTGTCCCATGACAGGTTCATCATGTGAGTAAGAGGCACATAAAAACCTCTAGCCCCGGGGAAGGAAAACCTCAGAGAAACAAAACAGGGGTAGGGGATGCTCATCAGCCTTTGGTCGGCAGGTCTCCTGCGAGAGGGAAACTCGGACAAGAAAACAAACGCCGAAGACGATGTACTGGTGCATAATGGCAGTACAATGCATCTACATCATGATGAACGAGACATTATTGGGAATATATGAGTTCTTTTGAGTAAATCTCCCAAAACTCTGAAACTGTCAACTGCCTTCTGTTTTTTGGGGGGGAGGAGCAGCATGCTCTTTGTGCAGTGACCGACTGAATGGAGAATCAAGTCGAAACATAGGAAAAACACTGGCAGAAACACCATCAAACAACACACACCTGATGCTGGCTCACCTAAACAACCCTAGAGACGTCTTTTGAGATTTGCGTCAGCGCTGCTACCCGTCTGAAAAGAACCATTCCAATAGGGGGAGTATTTCTGATTCTCCCTGCTTGGCTGAGTGAATGTACTGTTACCATGTTAGTTTCAATGAGCACCATGTCAAACTGTTGCCACCTACTGCGGTTGGGCAACTCCATTTGGTCAAATGTTCCTGGCTGTCATTTCTCATTTTCAAGCTAACAGCCACAAATCCCGCAAGTCTAAAATCCTTCTCACTCACATCTCCACTCACCCTCCTCCCCCCCCCCCCACTGCCTCTCTTTCCACTTCTTTGCTCCACCTAGTCAATGTACCCACACCCCATCTCCACTTTCCACAATGTTCCACTTCTTTTATGGCCCAGTATGTTTTCTTCCTGTCACTGCAGACCAGACAACTGTCACAGCTCATGCTTTGATGTGCAGCACCAGTTACTCCCCCTTTCTCTGGATATTCCTCTGTTGCAGAAACACACACACACACACACACACACACACACACACTCCTCCAATCCTTCATTCCCCTACATACCCACAATCCAAACCAAAAATCCAATGATGGTAAAATTTTCTATTATTCAATCCATCACTTATCCTGTTCATCTCATATTCTTCATTTAACAACCCAGCCTACTGCACAACCGCGCACCTCCAAACTGCTCACCACATCCAAAACACCCCTGTCTTTCAGCTTCTGGAGGGTAGGGGTGGAGTTGAGAAGCTGACCTAACTGAGCATTGCTGTTCACAGTTCAGTTACTCAAATTACAAAAATTCACACACACACAAACAAACAAAACAAAACTCAATTAAAACACATACACACAAACAAAGCCCTATCAAAGCTAAAAAGAAACAAAATCTATACACAAAGAACAAAGTTAACAGACATCCAGCTGTTCCTACTAGGAACAGGTGTCCGGAGTCTGCTGTTTCTCACAAGAGGATACATTAACAAAAAAAAAAAAAAAAAAACTAATCATGAAAAAAAAGAAATAAAACTGGAATCATAACAGTACATGATGCATACTAAAAAATAAGCATCTCTGTAGGTAAATACATCCCTGTCTCCCCCTCCTCCTCCAGTGCTGACAGCCTTCCCACATTCTTCGAAACACTATACGCCAAGGACCTTACAAAGAAAGTGGACAGCACCCAAAAATATCAGAACGCAAGCGGCATGCGTGTGTATCGGTGCAACATAAACACGTCCGACAACACTGCAGAGGCAGTGATTCTTTGTACTTGCCAACGACTTTGGACACCACAAAGATTCTGTTTCTTTGTACTTGCCAATGACTTTGGACACCACAATGATTCTGTTTCTTTTACTTGCCACTTTGGACACCACAATGATTCTTTTCTTTGTACTTGCACTTTGGACCCACAATGATTCTGTTTCTTTGTACTTGCCAACGACTTTGGACACCACAATGATTCTGTCCACTGAACTCCCCTAGAAACAATCTTCACTTGTCGAAATATTCTCCAAGTAAGTTTTTGATTCTGAGTCTGTAACTACTTTTCTAACACAATGATTCTGTTTCTTTGTACTTGCCAATGACTTTGAACACCACAATGAGTCTGTCAACTGAACTCCCCTAGAAACAATCTTCACCTGAGCAGGTGATGCAACTCCACTATCACTTCCCTCCCCCCAAAAAAAAACACAAGCACCTGCCACAGCACTCACATTGCCATGTGGGGAGTGGCGATCAACATCAACACCACCAGGACTTTCCATTTCAGCCTAATCCATACATGTTCCAGCCTTGGGCTCTCTCCAGTCCCATCTTCAAACTTGGAACCACCTGTCAGGTATGTGTGAACCCTGTAACAACATTTCTAGGGCACGTATGACCCAAATAAACTTTTTTTTAAAAAAAAGCTTCACTACTGGTTCCAGTCACAAGACTACGAAAAAAAAAAAGAAAAAAAAAAAAAAAAAAAGGTAAAGCCTTTCAAAAAAGAAACAAACAAAAACAGAAAATCAATGAAAGAAAATACCAAACCAAACAAAAAAGAACAGACTGATCTGGCTGACAAGAAAGACTGAAAAGGAAAGAGCGGAAACAAAGGTAATAGCCAAGGTGAAAGGACTTTCCAGCATCACATTTCCTTGAGAGTGAGGGGACACAATTCCTTCTGACACAATTCCAGGGATCAATACCAGGGGTGGTGGGGGGAGGGGGCCACGGAGGGTGGGCATGGAGTGGGAGAGAGTTAGTGAAGATGAGGGAAGGGGTGGAGGGGGAGGAGGCAGGGACGGAAACTATCCAGTGCCAAAGTTTAAAACAGCCTTCAAACAAAGCCGAAAGCAGGCGCAGTCAGTCAGGGATAGGAATGGAAAGGGGAGAAACAATATATGCTAAAAATTGTCAACTCTTACTTCAGTGTCCCTTATCTCCCCTTCCTCCAGCACTGCTCCAAATCGACGCTCCCCCCAGGTCGAAAGAAAAAAAAAAACAAACAAACAAGCGATGAAATACTGTCTCGCACACACAATGCATCCAAAGCAGAAGAGACGCTGGATACTACACTGCTGCAAGCAGCACAGACAATGTACACGATGCCAGACGACTGTATCACTAGCCACCAAGTTACAAAACAAATCGTGTACAAAATCAAATCGTCGGCAAGTTTCACAAAAATAGCCAATCTGCACAAAATGAGAAATGCTTTGGAAAGGGCAGGGGGTGGGCTGGGGGAGGGGAGGTGGGGTGAAGAGGAGCAGAAAAAAATCGTCTTTGTACAGTTAATCATAAGTACGTATGCTGTACCTCAAAATTATGTACACATTTCTATATACAACTTCATATTAACATTTTTTTTTACATCTCTCCATTAAAAAAAAAACAAACACACACAATATACAAACACATACGCACTCAAACACACACACACATGCCCATACACACACACACACACACACACACACACACACACACACACACACACACACACCAGTGAAATGGTTCAAATATGCCAAACAATGATATATACAAGGAGATAAATCTGGAAGGCTGAGGACACCTCTCAACACGAAATTCTTCCTGAGGTTCCTCAGAGTCCAATCTTGCATTGTATGACACTTTGCTTGTTTATCAAAAATAGTGTTCCCACCCCCCAACCCCCTCCCAACAAGTCAGCCTGAACAAACGCACACACACACACACACACACAACAACAAACATGCAGGCACACACACCATTACATGTGGTGAAGCAACACACACACCATAAAGACATGACAGAATTTGTATACAACCAACATTATAACAGTAATAACAGTACATCACAAATGAACAGATGGAACCTTGATGATACACACATGGAAAACCTTTACAGGATAATACCCCAAAGGAATTGAGCTGACAGTCACAATGGAGGGAGAGACCGACAGGAGCAGAACGGACCGGCAGAAAACAAGGGAAATACATGCAGAGACGTAACCAAGAGAGAGATATACATTTTTTGTTGTTTTGATGATGACAGGGAGGAACCATACATGATGCTAGATGCAACAAAAAATGGATAAGTCATCAGCCTAGGTCTAGGCGTTACCACTATTAACATAAAACAGTAAATCCCTCTCCGTGTGCTGAGAACACCTTAGTTGCAGCCGAGCGAGACATTCCCTCATGACACCCAACTTAGATCGATTTTTTTTTTCATTTTTTCCTTTTGTGCACTTACAATAAATTTTTCATTTCATGTGGAATAATTCTCAAGATTAATACTCTTCCATCTCAAATTTGGCAACAACTCTAGACTATGATCTGTCAGAAGCTGACTTACGGTCTGCCCAATAACGCAACAATGTGTGGCAAAGCAGTGCGGTACTCATCACGAGATTAGTCATGACGTGTACTGAAAATAGTTAAACTGGATTTTATTCTGTGATTGACCACTGTCATCATAGTATTACTCGAATCTAAATGGGCACATCGCAGAGACTGTGGTGGGTTTGGGTTTGTTTTGTTTTTGCTTGTTTGTTTGTTTACTTTTGCTTATTTCTTTTTTTTCATTAATCAGAAACATCTCTATTTCTTAATTAAACTTACACCTCATTTTACAGATGAACCCTTATACATGAATTTGTTTCTCTGCTTGGTTTTTTCTTTTTATTACTCAGAATTCTCTCCATTTCTTGATAAAACTCACTCCTCACTTTACAAAAAAAAAAAAAAGAAGAAACTCTTATACATTAATTTTTTTGCATGCAGCATCATGTGAAATTAGGCCAACCTGAGAACTGCCATTGTGCCTGGGGTGGCCAGATCATTCCGGGTCTAACAGGCTAGATCCTGTCTGATACTGCCCATTGCCCAGGTAAAGCTTTTTTTTTTTTGGTCTACTAACATTTATACAGTATCACGCCAAAATTAACGCTTGTGTTGCCATGGGCACAAACAGTTCTAGCAGCGGAGGCTGAGGACTGGGTCTGGCTACAGTCTGTCAGCCAGGAAGCAGCAGTGACACCTTAGCATTAGCTGTAAGGCAGCTTGATATTGGTTGATCTTTTTTTTTGAAAAACCAATGAAAATTGTTTTTTATGACTGGTCTCATAATGCCCTCTAGACAGGATCACACTGTTTTAGCACCTGATGCGTAAAGGGTGAGGAATTTTTGTCTTTTTTTAAATTTTTTTTTTTTTTTTCCCAGCTTTCAGAGACAGATTTCCTTATGCTTGAATCTATCTTGTGTGCGTGTGAGCGTGTGCGATGCATAAAGGGTGAGGAATGTTTTGGGTTTTTTTTTTGTTGTTTTTTTAGCTTTCAGAGACATATTTCCATACGCTTGATCTATTTTGTGTGCGTGTCAGTGTGTGTGGAGGAAATTTTTTTTGTTTGTTTTGTTTTTTTTTTTAAGCTTTCAGAAACAGATTTCCTAATGCTTGAATCTACCTTGTGTGTGTGTGTGTGTGTGTGTGTGTGTGTGTGTGTGTGTGTGTGTGTGTGTGTGTGTGTGTGTGCGTGCCTCTGTGTGTGTGTGTGTGTGTGTGTGTGTGTGTGTGTGTGTGTGTGTGTATGGGTGTGTCTGTCTGGTGTATGTGTGTGTCTGTCTGGAGTGTGTGTGTGTGTACGTGTGCCAGTATGTGTGTGTATGTGGTGTGAGCGTATTTAGGGGTGGGGGAGGGAGGTGTGCGCACACGTGTGTGTGTGTGTGTGTGTGTGTGTGTGTGTGTGTGTGTGTGTGTGTGTGTGTGTGTTGTGTGAGTGTGTGTGAGCTTGTGTGTGTGTGTGTGCGCACGTGCGCACACACTTGCCCACTTATGTGCACACACAGAGATTAAATTCATATGGATATATTTAAAGATTCTGAAATCCAGGTCAGCAATGAACCCGCAAAATTACCCAGCATTAATGAGAGTAGTCATCAGCATACTGAAGCTTGTTGAGCAATGTCTAAAGTTAAACAAGTTTAACAGATAAAAACAGAAGCACACACAATGACAGTGTCAAGAACAATGACAGCGGGAATTCCCATTGTTGAACAGGACCATAAAGTCAGGAGACCTGTCATTTCTAATGTACTGCATCTGACAAACTTACTGCCTGACAAGGGTTGTCTTTCCTTCATGCACACAATCGGTCCCCTATTTTTCAAATTATCACTCCCTCGCCCATGCACACATACATAACCGCTTTTTCACTCACTCCTGATTGCACAAAAGGGTTTTCTAGTTTCGCATTATCAAAAGTCCCATAATCGTCCACTGGTGCATATGTTACAGCTTCTTCATACCCACTGACAGTGTGTTGAAAAACTGTCAAAATCATGGAAATCTAGACACACAACCACCCTATGAATAGGATTAAGAATGGGAAAAGGAAGGAGAAAAACGGGTGGAAAGAGATGGGGGTGATGAAGGTGTAGGAAAGGGAAGATATAAGGAGAGAGGAGGGATCACAAGTCAAACAGCAACAAACGTAGATCTTAGGTGTCAAAGCCCCCCCCCAAAACACATTGAAACAAGCGAGAAGGACAAGCCAAACATCCCGGAAATAACTACGACAAGTATGATACATCCCCGAGGTCATCACCCAGATTTTAAAACAGGAACAAGTCGTTCTAACCAAAGTCAATGAAAACAATACACTTCAAAAAAAAAAAAAATTTAAAAAAAAAAAGCATGAAGTCGATGACAGAACAGAAAACATCTGTTTTTTCCAAACAACCTGCGACATTCTGTTTGACCAAACACATACATATTAACATGAAATGCTTGTATTCGCTGCAGATACAATAAATACAAATGAAGCCATGGTTTTTATATGTAAAAAAAAAAATTGTTTGATATTTGAATTAATATGAAACAAGGCCAACCCCGACCTTCATCTTCATTCCCAAACCACAACAAATCAAACGAGTGACAAACAAACATGAAAGATTTCAAAAAAAGATAAAACAAAGACCTTACTAAAAAAAAACTCCAAACATACCCCTTCGCTTTCGAGTACCAGATCAAGGCACCTTGAACGCTGTACAGTAAGGAAAGACAACTACTTCCACTCTCTCCCTTCCCAAGACAAGTGACTAGTATCTGGCTTCAGCCAGCTTTCAAGAACAAACACAGCTTTCATCTTCCTTTTTTTTCTCATCATCTTAAAAACGCAAGATTAAAAAGATGAAAATACAAGGGTCTGATACACTAAACTGACCATTTGTTTTGTGCTTAGATAAATCCTCACCAGAGGGGTGGAGGGGAAAAGGAAATGAGGGCGTGTGGGTGATCTATGCATGACAGTTTCAACAGATCAAAGCTTGTGCTTCTAAACAAAAAATGCGATTTCATACACACTATCTGCTCTTAAAGCTATCCAGCCCTGTGGTTTGCTTCCTTTACTTTGGTCTGACACTGCATCTCTTACTGAATCAGTCTTCAGAAAGTTACAAACAATGAGCAAAGCTGACAATGTCTACTTCAAAGGTGAAACCATGGCTTGCACATGACTCCCAAGCCAATGCTGCTTGTAATGAACTCTTTCATCCCTACAACCCAGTTTTCTGGTTTGCAGAAATCCTACCCTTCCTTCCTGCAGCCCGGAAAACTGGGCAGCACAAAATCCTTACTTTCCTTTCTGCAGCCCGGAAAATCGGTTCTTACAGTAAGCGCTTTGAACTTCATGCGAGTCGTGTCATTGGTACACTTCATGACCAGGTCGCTCGCGCAGCAGTGTTTATGGATGGAAAGGATGCCGGACGGCCCCAACAGCATGGGAAAGTGGTCACTGCTCTATTCTGGCTGGTTTGCTACTGCATACGTGGCAGTTCTTATTTTACACTTCTTTTTTTTTTTTTTTCTCTCTAAATCCAGGAATGAAGGGAATACTCATATTACAAGAATTAGGAACAAGAGGAAGTAATGGTTCATAAAAAAGTAGGAATGAAAGAGTTAATACCCAATCACCAACCATATACGCAAACAAAGGCTTTATTAGATAAACAAACAAACTTTTGTATACGAGTTAAAAGACAGAGAAAGTTCAGAGAGTGTGCCCATGTACATGCACACAGTCGCAACAGCAGAAGAAATGTAGAAGTTTGTGTCCTTTTGTCTGCATTTGTGTGAGGTGAAAGGGTACCCTAAGTAGCCTCACTCAGTCTGGAGTTGTTTCCATATTGTCCATTTACTGCTTGAGATAGGTTCTCTTCCTGGTTCATATTTTTTCCCAAGGACAGTTATATCATTTTTCAGCTTTTATGAAAACCTTTTCTTTTCAATTCAGAGGAGGGAAAGTAGACATGATTGATGTGC
Source organism: Conus betulinus (assembly GCA_016801955.1). Taxonomy (NCBI): domain Eukaryota; kingdom Metazoa; phylum Mollusca; class Gastropoda; order Neogastropoda; family Conidae; genus Conus; species Conus betulinus. The sequence goes on along the minus strand of JADBJO010000051.1, from coordinate 1,246,417 downwards.
ATTTTCACAACTCAGTGTGGTGTGTGTGTGTGTGTGTGTGTGTGTGTGTGTGTGTGTGTGTGTGTGTGTGTCTGTGAGTGTGTGTGTGCATATGTGTGCGTATGCATGTGTATGTGTGTGTGTATGCTTGTGTGTGAGTGAGTTAGTGTGTAAGAGTGTGTGTGTTACCAAACTGTTCACCTGTTTCTCTTCTGGATCAGTTGCAAGAACTAAGGCTAACTCATGAAGCCATACTGTACAGTAAACCTAGCGTGGTTCCTACATCTCAAAAACCAAGAATCTTCCACATCGCACCAAGCCGGGCTCTAGACCAACCTCAACAAAACCTGTTCTAGAGTTACAAAGCAGGGCAGACCCACATTTCAAAACTAGTTCATCTAGATTCACTCAATGCCAGGGAACATGCATGCATGTCCACACAAGCAATCACACATAAAGGCAGAAAAAAAACAACTTGTCGTATTGAATTCAAATTAAACCTGACATCAATCCATTTATGGACAAAAGGGGATGATTGGGATGAAAGAAGAAAACAAATCAATATTCAGACAAGTCAAACACAAATCATCCATTGGAAAACCAAGTGTCGAACCCCTCATGACCAAACAATAATAAACATGTTCATTGATGTCCATAGAGTGAGGGTAACAACTCCAAACCTTGCTATGAACCAACGTACACGCCTGAGCCTAAATTCTTCGCTCCACTCCAATCCCTCAAACTTGAACAAACAACAAGACAGAGTGCCACATAAGCAACGACAATTTGCAAACTTCAGGGGAGAGAAAGAGAAAAAAAAAAATGCATACTCCGGTCAAAAACAATAATTTCTCATGAAATGGTGTCTGAACAACAGAGGAGACGACCTTCATGTGTCTGCCAATCATTTGTCTTGTTAAACCTGTGTGATGGACAACCCTTCTGTCCTCTCCCCCCCCCCCCCCCCCCCCCCCCCCCCCCCCCCCCTCTCAGTGAAGACCAGTGAAGGGGAGGAGGACACAAGCTAACTATGGCACAGCGTCATTGTAATACAGAGGGGACAACAGGCCTCCAGACGTCAGGAAGGGAACACAACCCCCACAGTCTTACCAGGAAATTCTTCTTCTGCCACGTGTTGATTACTGCAATGCCATGTGATGGCTCAAAATCCAGGTCAGACAGACGACGACCTCCCACTGGTGAATTTCCTAGCTCTGAGGAACAGGACCTACACGGAGCATGGGTGGGGTAGCCCGCAATGTTCACCTCTCTTAGTCAATTTGCCACAGAGGATCTCCTCCACCACTTCTGCTTACGGTTGTTCTCCGATTTATACACACACACACACACACACACACACACACACACACACACACACACACATACCTCCCCTTTCTCGGCTATTCCTCCCCTCCTTTCAAACCTGCTAACCTGGCTAGCTGAACACAGGCATGTCCACGTTACCTGTAAAATGCAGATTCCAATCACAGCGACTCTGTCTAGTGTTCCCACTGGAAAGCCATGCCTTTCATTTACTGTGCAGAAAACATGGCAGGTTCTGGAGAAAAAAAAAGACATGTGGGACATACACTGTGCTACTGAGGAGACTCCAGACTCTGCCAAGGAACTCTACACCTGTTCTCACTGATTAGCACGCAGACTCTGCCAAGGAACTCTACACCTGTTCTCACTGATTAGCACGCAGACTCTGCCAAAGAACTCTACACCTGTTCTCACAGATTAGCACGCAGACTCTGCCAAGGAACTCTACACCTGTTCTCACTGATTAGCAAACACCATTACGATTAAAACCCCAAACTTTCACATAACCTGTTGAAAATTTAAAACAAACCCTTCTCCCATATTCAAAAAAGTAAAAGAAAAGTCCTCAAAAAATTTTGAAGAGTATTGATGATAACCACGGTTGGGAAAAAAAGAAGATAAATAAAAAAAAAAGCAATGCATTTTGGAAAGTGAGTGACTGATCATTTGGCAGGCTGTCACATTCAAAAAGCCAACACACCTGACGCCAAAAGTTGCCTCAAAAGTACAACGCACACAATCCTGTCCCCTCTTTCCTCCCTGTGGTCTGGTTCACCCCAGTCTGTTGTGTCTCTCTGTTTCCCCCTTTTCAGTCCGAGGAGGAGGAGAAGAAGGATGGGGATCACACTAGTCATAAG
>JADBJO010000051.1:1229258-1239258 GCA_016801955.1 Conus betulinus | reverse complement strand
CAATACTGCTAGATATTCACCATAATTTCTTATCAACCGACGACAGATTCCTCTAAGTGCCACAACAGACCCTTGAATAATGTTACTGTAAAAAACAATGTGATTTTTTTTTTTCCCACAATGTTGACGCAAAACTCAATTTAAATCACACAGTCCTTTTATCTGTCGCCCTCTAGAGTGATTGCTGCTGCCCGCAATCTGAACAAGTAAAATAATTGTGATGAAAGAAAGGGTTCTTCTGCAGTTGATTTTAATTGGCTGCGTTAGATCTTCCGTCCTGTTGCCATGATGAATCCAACAGTCTTCTCGAGGTCTCGACGGCAGCCCCAAAGCTGCATCTGCAGTTCTGCACCCTCTGACTGGTGCTGACGCCATAGAACATCATGCGCAGGACAGTGCTGGAGGCTGTGTTCCAGGGTCTGGGATCCAGTGCCTCACAGACCTTCATCTGTGTGGCTAATCTTCATTCAGCTGAGTGGCTCAGCAGTCGGCAGTGGCCAGTTCTCAGTCTGAAGAGGATTTTTGCTGGTATCTCTGGTCCTGATGGACTGGATCAACACCACTGTCTGCACCCATCCTTTTCTTCCACTGATTTTGGTATTGGTGAAAGTTTGAAAGTTCAATGTGCATCATGTGTTCTCTTTTTTTTATGAATTGGATAGTAAAAACAGCCAACACTGTGTTATTGCAAATTTTCAGTTTATTTAAAACCTTCCTTAAGCTAGAACGCAGAACTCATTTCATTAACTAATATCTGACATCATTAAAACAATATCGTCTGAACAAAGCAACACTGTTGTTACTATTATTTCTGCTGTGTGGAAGTCAAAATTCTGTCACAATATGACCAACAACATATGTGCCTTTGTGAATGTGATTATCAGTATTAGCACTTATTACACTTAGCACTGATGGGGTTGGATGGCTAAGCTCCAGTCATAATAATAATAATAATAATAATAACAATAATAATATTAATGATAATAATAGTGAATACTTATACAGCGCCTATTCTCGGCTAGAGACCAAGCTCTAAGCACTTTACAATCAACACTCGTTTACACAACAGGCTGCCTACCTGTGTAGTGCCGACTGAAGAGCTGCCAGCTGGCTCTTCATTCAGTCGTTTCCCTTGTCATCCAGTCAATATCGTTCACTCAAGTTCCTTACTTTCTTCATTCTTTCCATTTCTCACGCAGGGTGCATGCTATGTGTAATGTGTCATCCATACCAACAGCCAAACTGGCCTTCTCTTCCGAAAGTTGGTGATGGGATTTGACGTGTGTGCAAGATATTATGCGTGCGTTCACACACGGAACCTCGGTTTATAGTCTCATTCGAAGGACTGTATGGGAAATGGAGTCAGAACCAATGTTAACTCCAAGGGGAAAATCCCCCTGTACCGAAACACCCCAGCGGAAATTCGAACCCGCAATCCCAGGATCACCAAGATCACGCGTCCAGCGCTCTACCAACTGAGCTATTCTGGCTCCCAGTTAAAGGGCAAGTTAGAGTTACATTATATTCGTAACTAACTTCTTTCCTACTTTAAATTAAGATGTTTTTAAAGTTGATAACATCTTACATAATGTCAACCATCCATCCAATCCATCTGTCACTGACATACACAAGACAGACAGACGATGAGCTGAGAGAGAAAAAGACAAAGCTGTGTGAGAGGTCAGCACTGTGGAATCAACCCCACCCACCTTGACGATGCGTGTGGGAGGGGAGGGAGAGCCACACAGGAGGTTGGGTGATGTCATGATGTGTAACGACTCGCTGAAAGATCGTGGACGTCGGTGGGGTTCTGTCATCATGGCGTCTGGATTATTCTGTAACAGGTATCAACAGGACCAAACCTGAAGCACCCTGCTTCTCCCTCACATCCAAGAGAGAATGGTTCACCCTATGCACCAGCGGGCAAGAAATTCCCAGCAGGACACCCCAACATATCTTGGAGTGAAAAACGGAGTGCAAAACTAACAAGGTCCACGCAAATCAGCACCATGCATAGCAGAAGCCTCCAGAAAATGGCCCTGATGAAGAAACTTGCAGAAGCAAAATGGGGAGCCAACATGAAAGTCCTCAAGCAAGTGTACACTGCAACTGTCAGACTCCATATGGAGTATGCCTCCAATGTCTGGTCAGCTGCTGCAAAAGTCACGGTCATGCCCTAAGAGAATAATTCAGAGGTCAACATCAAAGGTTGGGAAGCTACAAATACAACAGAGTTTTAACTCAATCGAGTATTGTTGGGAAGCGAGTTTCCGACACTGCTCACATTGCTTGAAGGTGTGTCGGATGCATACTTCCGACAGAGTCTGACGAAATCATACCGCCTTTTATTAAAGGGCAATAAATCTCATTTCAGGGACAGCTTTGGGCCTTTTTTTGCAGCTGTTTCCCTTAGACCGTTCTTTGTGTATTCTGTAATAGTTTTATATGGATTTAAACTGTCCTACTCTCAGTTCCTGCAATCACACGATTTTGAACACAATCACACGATTTTGAGTGGATCAAGCATTTTGTTTTCAAATTCTAGTGTTTTATGCAGTTGTCATAAATATACTTTTCTCTGTAGGTCATACCAAGTGCTCAGAAGTGTAATTAAACTTGTGTGGGGAGGATAGAGAGCATAAAGAAGTCGGTTACAGTGTGCACAAAAAGTTTTTGCTTTTCTGCAAATGTGTATCATTTTTGATTACTTACTTCATGTGAACTGACCTGATAAATATATTGTTTCTTCTATCCAATGGTGTATGTTTCATGCTCCTAGGTGAAGTTATTCATTTTTTAGGATTTTTTGAAAACTGCCAAAAATCGTGTGATCTGAGGGGCAAACTGGTCCATTTTAGCTGTGACTTGATTGAGTCAACTTGATCCAAATCAGGAATTATTTGTAGCAAGCGTCACACGTGGTGCAGTGGTTAATGTTGCTGGTTTTACGGGTGGAAAGTCATCAGCTCTGTTCCTGTCAGGGGGATTTCTTTGTGGGACTTTTCCGACCCAACAAACGCCTAACCTCAGCTGATTGGGCTATGGATTCAGATGGTAAGATCCCAAGTACACAGCTGAGTTTAATCCTCTTAACTGATGTGTCTCTTAAAAACAAAAATTGCTCCAATTTTCTGGACAACATGCAGGTGTCTGCATCTCTAAGGCCTGGCTGACACCAGGAGTACTTAAGAAGGGAAGCACAAAGTACAGCCCTGTCATATAGTCTTTGACCAGGAAGAAACTTTTACTGCATCACCTTACAACATTTATGATAATAATAATCAAATGACTCACATTTATATAGCCCTTTACCTATGGATCTATGTGTTGACAAAGACATACTCTCTCTCTCTGTCTCCTTCTAATCTCTCAATATCTCACACAAACATGCACGCACACACATACAAGTCCTTACTCATAATCATACACAGGGACACAGGAACAACTTCATAACACTTGGAAGATTCTGGGCATGGAACTGCCCTCTGAAAAGGCCAGTTTTAAAGCAGGATCTGAAAGAGGTAACAGAACTGGAATGTTGACTATTGAACGGAAGAGGATCCCAGAGCTGTGGACTGTACACAGAAAAAGAACAGAAGCCATGTGATTTACATTTGAAGCATTTTTGCCTAAGAAGTTGTGAGCCAACCATCTCCACTGAAAAAACAAAGTCTCAAATTCTGTAGTCCTTCTTGTCCTACTCTCATGGTGACCTCAGTTCAATTTCATCTCAACTTCCCTACCTTGGTAAGGTTTATACTGAATTGTCTGTACCGCAGGAAGGAGTGGTGGCACCCTCACAGAGCGAAAACCCTCATTCACATCTGAGCCATAAAGGTTATCGACAGGGGGCTCAGTAGGTGCTATGGTTAGACAGGCACCACTGTACACAATTATGACATGGCAGCAGTGCAGGATCTCTCCACAGGGTTGCCCAATGAACTGGTGGTGCTGGGGCTGCGACAGGACGTGCAATGATGTGGCTATAGGTGGGGGGCTGGAACACATGGTACAGTGATAATGCCCCTGAATCGGCAAAGCTGAGCACCACCTGAGTGACGTGGCAGGTATAGTGATAATGCCACTGAATCAACAGTATTGAACACCACCTGTGTGACGTGCCAGGTATAGTGATAATGCCACTGAATCAGCAATACTGAACACCACCTGTGTGACATGGCAGGTTTAGAGATATAATGCCACTGAATCCGCAATACTGAACACTACCTGAGTGATGTGGCAGGTATAGTGATAATGCCACTAAAATCGACAATACTGAACACCACCCTGTGTGGCGAGGCAGGTACAGTGATAATGCCACTGAATCGGCAATACTGAACACCACCTGTATGACATGGCAGCAGGGCCGGGTCTCTTCTGGTGGGTTTCCTCATGACAACTTGATCTTGACAGTTCTCTGTAGACTGCTGGTCACAGGCTGTGGTGGGACTAACAGAGGGTGCAGCAATGTTTAGGGAGCAGAAAAGAATGATGCCAGAGTAATACTACTGGGTGTTACAAATGAGGCAGCAGTGGGGGGTGGGAGGGGGGTGGGGGTGGGGGGGGGGGGGGGGGGGGGGGAAGAGAGAAGTGGGAAAAAGCTTCAAAACTGTGCTCTGCTTTTGACCCATTAAACAAATTCCACTTTAACTGTAGGTGCTTTGTTGTTGGGTTTTTTTCTCCCAGCATCTTTGTTTACAACCACAGCTGCAAAGTCAACCACTGACGTGTGTGTGCAATGATACTCACCAGTGAGAGAACTTCCCACGAGTTAGTGACTTGCCACGAACAGTGCACCTCCCTGAAACAAACCAAACAGCTAAGGTGACGACATCGCCCTAACTGCTGCCAAGGCTTCGTAGGCACAAAGTCTACCATTTTGACATTTCAGGATAGCACCCATCATGACAGACTCAACAGTACTTGCAGTTGCATTTTGCTTTGCATAAGACATGATGACAGCAGTTATCTTGCCACTTATCATGTGGTTTTGACTTCACCTATAAACACACAAACACACAAACACACACACACACACACACACACACACTGGCCAATAACAAAGCTAAAGGCTGCAAAAATAGCATTCCTCTTCAGTAATATTTCTTGTGCATTTTTCTTCCTCCCCTTACTGAACTTTGGACCATTTTCTGATGAAACACACACCTATAATTTAAAGATCTATGTTGACTGGGTACAGCATGTCATCATAAAGTAGAACAGCATAGCACTGTCAACAAGCCCTCAGCATGCTATGCCAAAAGCATATCCCTGGCAGCTCTGAAGTCTCCTCCACACAGGTTGTCACCTCATATAACCCAAATCCATAAGTTCTAAAATATCTCCTTTGTTCATGTCTGTTGTAACTTTACAGGAAATTCTGATGCAGGGCACTTCAGGCCGTGCCACATAAAACCATAACCCCGCCTCTATTCAGGCAACCTGAAACACACACAACCTATATATACTTTGACAGAACTGTTTTGGGGGATTTCTGTTCTAGACAACAATCTGTGAGAATGAGACAAGACACCAGAACATGCCATGCAGGTATGCCCTCTCCTCCACCATCTACAGATCTAAATAGGACCACAGACAGATGTTAACAACAAGCTGTAAAGAAATGTCCAAATGCAGGACAGCTGGGTTCCAAACGGTCTCTTCGTTCTAAGCCTGACAACCATCCCTCCAATAAAGAAATGGAATCCATGAAACTGCTTAAAAACTACTCCCATGAAATTTGTAATCCTTTATAAAGTTTGACAAGGAAAAAAAAAATGATAAACAAACATCCGTTACATCAGCAGATTTCAACAACAGCTTCAATCAAAAACACAACAATAACAAAATTTCCCCCCCTTAAAACAAGCCATCAACATATTCTTCCTCTGAGTTCATCCATTTTTGATACATGTTTTTTTTCTGAGGGTTACCAGAATTGATGGTCTAGGGGGAGAGAGGGGGGGAGGGGAAAACAGGCTCAGCAAACACTATTGTCATCTTACAATACTTCAAATTTGGATAAACTTTTTAAACACACACACGCACACACATACACACAACACACATACATACAGAGGACCATAAAAAGATGATGTGACATACTTTTCATGGGCTGTTTCTCTATCGGTGATGTTGTTTTCCTCATGCTTTATATCTGGTTGATCCGGTCTGTGGCCTTCGGCATTGGCAGCTGGCCCTGAAAAGCAAACTCCTTCATTTCCCTTGAAACTAACTGATGGCAAGTAATCTGAAGGATAAATAAAATTCAAAATAAACAGCCTCTTGAAATAAGATCTAGCTGCAAAGTGAGGCGACTGCAGGAGGAAATCTAAACAAATTTTAAATATTAGTGCACTGCCAAAAAAAAAGTGTTCAAATGAATCACAATGTCTTGCGACTCGTTTGTCCACTTTTTTTTTGGCGATGCGCTAACATCCATACCCTGAAATTTCTCTTAAAATTAACAGTCACACACACACACGCATGTAAACACAGACACACACATCGAACCTGAAGAGAGTGGGAGAGAGAGAGAGAGAGAGAGAGAGAGGCAGGGGGCGGGGGGGAGGGGGGGGGGGGGGAGTGAAAGAGAGAGACAGACACAATGAGATTGAGAGAGAGACAAAGAGACAAAGAGACAGAAACAGAGACACAGAGACAGTGACAAAGGGAGACACACAGACACTGAGACAAAAATAGACTGGTAGAGAGAGACAAAAACAGACAGAGAGAAAGAGACAGTGTGACTATGACTAGAGAGAGAGAGGAGAGAGAATTAACAGAGAAAGAGACATCTTGCTAATGGTTTTGTCCCCAGTGTAAAGTGTTTTCAGACATGCACAAATCACTTAGATTATATACTGATACATTTAATTTAAATTATTAGAAAAAAACAACAACAACAACAACATCAGTGCCTCACCAGGATTTCTTCGCATCCAAATGTATTATTATAAACATTATCATTTCATCACTTCACACTTTAATGTGTTCCATACAAAACAAAACAAAAAAAAAGCAAAAATAAAGTCAGAAAGTCTGCTCATCAACACAAAATGGAAGTGAACTGACAGTGACACAATCTATTTCATATAACTGACCACTCTGTGCATCCTTTCAGACTTACTGTAGAAGTAGCATGGTGAATGCCCATGTTACTCGAACTCAGACGTCTCAGTCGACTGGAGTCTGCTGTCTTGAAAGATGATGTTGGGCTGTTGTGGACAAAAAGAAGTGTATTAAAATGACAAACCTGTTCCAGTACTTCTAGTTCTACCTCTTTCATTGCCTACAGGACAACATGCCACTTCCAATGATATTCTTAAGTCATGCACACTTTTTAAATCCAAAGGCTCTGAACAATAAAAATGTGTACACACAAAGCTGCCAGCAAGAATTGGAATGGGAAGCAACTCTTTACTGGCTAGTTTTGTTATTGATAAGCTGCGTTTGCTTCCCTTGTTGACTTTTTTTTTTTCTTTAAGCATTATTGCCCAGCTGGAACTGGTTTAGACATAATAATTTTGTCTTCCAGCAACAGGATGACTCGCACATTGAAGAACAGGATAGATCTTGAAAATGTCTGAAATAAAAACTTGGGTACTCATCAAAACAACATTCTGAAATGGTGTAAACAGAAACTGAAGGCATTTTTGATTTTAACACCTTGCTATCTTTTTCTCACAATCAAAAATACCCATTATTCGAAATAGATACACTGTGTTATTTTCATTAACATTTAACTGTAATCAACTGTAATAATTTTTTTAGACAATGGGAAATACTTCTTTTGGGATGGAGGTGAGTGTGAGGTGTTGCTGATTTGTTCCGTAATTATCTTTTTTTGTTTTAATCATGAATTCATACATTCTTTTCAGAATCTTCGTCCAACTTGAACATTAGATCATGCTGACACAAGTAAACCCTTAATGGTGATAAATAATAAAACCAGTCTACATGCAGAAGAGGACTTATTTCGTTACAATGGTGAATTTCTTAAACAAATGTACTTCTTTAAAAATTGGAATATGTTTCGTTGCCATTTTATGCATTTCTTGTTCTAATCTGACATACATCATTTTTTCCTTCAACTTACAGATAAATTCAAATCAAACAGTTCACTTTTATGCTCCTATAGCCTCTGTGTCTCTGATAAATTCAAATCAAACAGTTCACTTTTACGCTCCTATAGCCTCTGTGTCTCTCTCTGTCTCTCTCTCTCTCTTAAATATTTTTTTTCAATCATCATCACTCATTTATAGCAAACAAACCCTCTGTAAAGATGATGGACTTGATGTGACAGCTAATATAAGGATGACAGATTTAAAAAATTGGGTTATTATCATTTTCCATCACTGCCAGTAATTTTATCATTTAATTTCATACCTCATACACTTTTCTGAAAATCTGAATTCAGTTTCAAATGTTATTTTCCAAGCTACTACAGCCTCTTTTCCCTAACCACTGGCAAACCTTGGTGCATAAAAAGAGAGCCAGCTAAGGGGAAAAAACTGGCTTTTCCTAATATTCAGCATGCTGGTCTTCGTAGCTTTCCATCTGCTCCCTTCTCCAACGCCCCAAAAAGAAAATTCCAGTAATACAGTATGGCACATCGGTGCCTGCACGGTTAGAATAAAACAAAAACTAAACACACACACACACACACACACACACACACACACACACACACACATGCACACACACACACACACACACACACACACACACACACACACACACACACATACACCTACACACACACCTCCAAAATCAAAAACAAAAATACCCCCCCAAAAAATTCTGTGCTAATAAGCACTCCTGGAAAATCTTGTGCTGCCAGTGATGTTTCGGCTTCATTGAACAAAAGATCAGCCCTAATTAGTCATTCACATGATGAAACCTTCAAAAAACAAAACACAGAAAAGTAGCTGAATGTTACTCTAGATTTGGCAATTGTTTCTTTGTTTCATTCCCTGAAAAATGACAGTGAATAATAAAAAAAAAAACCATTCTGTTTGTTAAAAAAGAAAGAGTACATGTACCATACAAATTCATGCACATTTAAGGGCCACACAATAAAAACATGTCAGGAACACAGATTTGCTCAAGGAATAAACAAAATATTTTCAAAACTAACTTGACTTCAGCACTTTGTGAGGCAGCCACCAGCAAGTTGATCATTGGGGCACTGTTTGGATCTCTTCAGAGTTCCACCCTGACTGTTCTGTCCACTTGATGTGGATGGGGGATCGACTTCCATGTTAGAGGCTGACTGACTCAATTCTGCCATTACAATCTCCACTTTGCAGTCCAATGAGTTCAAAATCATCAACTCTCCCAATGATGCACTTGTCAATCTTTCCTCTTTCACTATTGCAGCTGTCTCTTTCAGTTTAAGCCTTCAACCAATACTGTTCACGTCAAACACAATGTTCACATCGGACCGGCCTGCGAACCAGACACGCACCTCAATGTTGATCTCTCGAATCACTCCGTCTTGTGCATGCGAGCTTAAAATAATTACAAGACTGACTTAAGAGATTTTTAACACAGCCCTAACGATTTCAAAACATGCAGTCTCAACTTGTCCATCTCTTGTTGGCATTCATCACATTTTATCTCGATTAAAAGTACTTACGGCTGCACACGTTCTCGTTCTTTCTCTTCTCTCACTTCGCACAACCAAAATACCTAGTCCACCGTTCTGAAGGAAGAAGAGCAATCACCACAAATGCAGCTGCAAATTTCGACGATCGACAAGTTCATAGACACTAAGGTAGACAGTATGAGTAACGAAAACAATCGTCTGCTGTAAAGCACGACACTGCAATGGGCAAAAACGTGGAACACCAATGCACGACACGACAATAACACTGAAGAATCAGTCAATGAAGCTGAAAGTTGGCAATAATTTCGGGGCCATTACCGGAAGTTAGCTGACGTAAAGCCTACCGAGAATCTGATTGGTGCAACATAATAAGTTTGTCTAAATTCAATC
>JADBJO010000051.1:1219258-1226758 GCA_016801955.1 Conus betulinus | reverse complement strand
CTAATATTAAAGAAATGTATTAAGTGATGAATATCTGTAATCAGATCTTGTCTTTCTATAGGGTTTGTTTTACTTAGGGCGAATAAAACCGATTTTGAATCGACACAAAAGAGGACTTGGAATATTGGATTTGAAAAGTCAAGTAGAATATACAAAGCCATTAGAATGGCAGTTAGTTCTGCTGTAAAAATAGATCTGTTTTTTTTCCAAGATAAGATTTTTCAGTTTTCAATGAAGGAATTGTAAATGCTGCACCTGCTTCTTTGGTATCCAAAAGAGACCCATCTGTATAAATTTAAGATGAAAGGGATACGAATTTTCAATATACTCTTTTACTATCTGGCCTATCAGGTTTTCGTTGTTACTTTTTTTTTCATCGACGTATGGCTAATATCAAATGATGCTCTTTGAAGTTCCCATGGCGGGCTGGGAGATGCGGGAATTTTTGGTCGATTTTTATCGTTGAAGTTAACCTTTGACTCACTAAACAGATCTGAAGTGAAAGTTCCAATAGTTGTGAGTGAAGAAATTGATTTTGCTCTTTTTGGAAAGCTAATGTCAGATCTCAAACTGACTTCATTCTCAACGTTGCTGTCACGTGTTGAAATTCGTAAAACATATTTAGCGACAGCTAGCCGTCGATGTTCATCTAATGTAATACTCCTGCTTCGCTATATGTTTCCAAAGAAGATGCATGATACGGCACACCAAGAGCCAGTTTGAAAGCTTTGCAATCCAAACTTTGCATCTTATTAAGTAAACTTTTCGGGGCACTGAAAAAGACTTCCTACCCGTAAGAGAGTCTAGAACGTATCAGCGACAATGCCACCTGTTTCAGTACATTAGCATCTTGGCCCCAGTTTTGTTTCTGAATAACTTTTAAAAGTTAAAGCTTTTTCGAGCCTTTGTTAATAAATACTGTATATGATAGTAAACTTCCACATGAAATCAGAACGTTTAGGGTAAATGAGGTCCAAAAGATATGTACAAAGATCCTGTAGCAGATAGCGCAAATTATATTAATGCTCCAATTACTTTAAGAGAACTAAAAGATACTCTATTTTCTTCAAGCGCTAAGAAAACAGCTTTTGGAGCAGATGCAATATCCATCATTCTATTAAAACATCTGCCAGATAACTGGATAATACTACTGCACGAATTATTACAGAAATGCTGGGATGAGGGCTGTGTTCCACAAATATGGAAGCACTCAATCGCAGTTCCAGTATCTAAACAAAAGTAAAAAAAAAAAAAAAGATATAAACAATTATAGACCTATTGCTCTAACATCACACACAGGGAAGCTGCTAGAAAAGATAGTTCTAAACAGATTAATTCATTACTGTGATAAAAGAAAAATTATTCCCACTAACCAAGCTGGTTTTAGGAAGGGAAGAAGTACAGTTGACCATTTAGTTAAACTGACTACGAAGATTAAACATCAGTTTGCTCGTAGGAAAAATATACTGGCCACATTTCTTTGATATAAAGAAAGCCTACGATCACGTGTGGCATGATAGATTACTATACAAACTAAAAAGTATTGAAATCTTAAATAAATGTCAGCGAACCGCCCAGAGAAACGTGGACAAACGAGTCACAAGACAAACCACAACGCGTTTCGACCTCTTAGGTCTTCTTCAGGTGCAACAAACATGAAACAAATAACGAAAATGCACTTAGCTTTGATCGCTTCTGTGTTCAGCGCAAGAAAGAAGGCGTTGAATCCACGTTTCTCTGGGCGGTTCGCTGACATTTATTTAAGATTTGTTTAGATTTCCGCCTGCAGTCGTTTCACTTTGCAACTAGATCTAAAAAGTATTGGTCTATCTGGAAATATGTATGGTTATATTAAGAACTTTTTATCTGAAAGAAGCATGCAGACAAATGTTGACAACAAGTATTCCACCCTACGATTTCCTAAAATGGGAATCCCACAGGGGTCAGTTATTGCCCCTATTTATTTAATATTTTGCCTTGTGATTTGCCCACACTCTGTATCGAATAATGTTGTACTAGTACAATATGCAGATGACATAGTTATGTGGATGAAAGTTACTATGAAAAAAAAAAACACCCAAAAGACAGCTTAACTATTTTAAAAAAAAAATTATATCAACTGGAACTCGATAAACTAAGTAAGTACATGAAGGAGAATGGATTAATGCTGTCACCGGAAAAAAAAAACTTCTACTTTTTAAATAATGGGCCAGATCCACCAGAATTACCCATTTTCCAAAGAAATGGCGAGACTATAGAGTACAGACAAATGGTGAAATTTCTCGGAGTATACATTACTTCAAAATTGTCGTGTGTGTGTGTGTGTGTGTGTGTGTGTGTGTGTGTGTGTGTTGAACACGCTTTCATTTCAAAACAATCAAAAGAGTTCAAGAGTTGTTGATAGGTGAGAAAAAGAAGGAGAAAAAAAAAAAGGGGGGGGGGGGGGGGGGGGGGGGGGGGGGGGGGGGGGGGGAGGGTGGAGGATGGGATAGGAAAGGAGAGGGGAGAGGGACTGGGTGAGAAATGAGAGGAAGGGTGCAGTGGGATGTGGAAAGAGGGAGCGAGGAGATACGTAGGGAACTGCATACTTGGGATCACACACACGCGCGCGCGCGCGCACACACACACACACACACACACACACACACACACACACACACACACACACACACACACACACACACACACACACACACACACACCTCTACAATGCATACACTTATTGTGTTAATCTATATGCGGGATAAAAACTAGCTCCTAAAATACCAAACTCTCCATGAAAAACAAAAGCCAAGAAAGAACCTTTGCGCCCATGTGGTCTCTCCAAAATATAGTCGCATTACTTTGATTTCATTCTGTCTGCTTGGAACCATCTGGCTTGTAACTTGATGTCCATTGAAAAGGAAACGAGGAGAATCAACAATCAGACAGATGAAATAATTATGAAAACATTCGGATTATGCCAGTCTATAAATACTCGACTCGTTAAGCAAAGCCGTGGCGCATTAATTTTTGGTGTGCTACCACACATGGTTGCGACAGTGGTTTCCCATTGAATTGACGTCAATTGATATTCAGTGATAATTGTTCTTGTATGTTGTTGTGCATTTCAGCAAGAACATGGCATTTTTTTCCCGCAATACACATATCAGATTCTGTTCATCTGTCGTTTGATCAATGAAAGGAATTTGAAAGTTAATCTCCGAACAATTCAATATACTTATACCCAGTCCAAAACTGCATCGTCATTGTGTGTGTGTGTGTGTGTGCTCCTGAGTTTTGTACATTGAAATCAAAACATTTTGCCAGTGATTCGCTCAGCATTTTAAAATTCTCTTTGTTCTCACTGGAACAAAAGAACCTTCGCCGTACTTCTCCAGCCCTTAGGCTGCTGGGTGTCCACTAGGCCTATCTGTCCTACCCCCACCCCCGTAACCCCCCTCCCCATCTCACGCACTCTTCTCCCTTTCCCTCTTCCTTTCCCTCTCTCTTTTTCTCTCTTCTTCCGCCACCCCCACCCCCCACCCCCCCTCCCCCCTTGGTGTGTTGAAAAGGAAACTTAACTGGGGCAGAGAATGTAAACGTAAATGGGGCAGAGAACGTAATCGTTTGAAACGAGACGTTGACGTTCTCCTTACCATTTTCCGACAATGGCAAGTCCTCACCTCTCCTATCCCCCTTCTCTTGCCTCTCTCTCTCTCTCTCTCTCTCTCGTCTCTCTCTCTCTCTCTCTCTCCCTCCCCCCCCCTCCCCCCCCCCCCCCCCCTCCCACAGACATTGTTCCCACGGCGCCAGGGTGGTAAAGCTGTCAGACGATGCACCTGCAGGCACAGATGGGCACGGCTGGATGGCCTCTGGACTGTCCACCTGTGGACTTTCGAAAGTCACCTTCACGCCTCAATACCCCCACCCTCTCCTTTCCGTCCTGCACTTTTGTCTTGGAGATAAGGTTGCCGCTGGGCTTCTCATGTCAGGTGCTCTCCTATCAGTGTGTTACGTCTAGTTTTCTTTGTCTGGACGGCTGTTCTCTGTTGTCGTGCAGGTATGCGACGCACATGGCGTGGGGGTGGGTGGTGGGGGGTGGTGGGGGTGTTCGTAACTTCGCTGTTCACTGTGTTGTTATTGGGGGGGGGGGGGGGGGGGGGGGTCGTAACTTCGCTGTTCACTGTTGTTACTTGAGGCTGAAGATTGAAACTGATTTGCCATAAGTTTTTAAAAAGAAATATTAAAAAACAGTAATTCCACCAAAGAACAAGGACAAACTTACTTTTAAAGCAACACTGATTTATCTTATTTACGTCGAAGATTAAGTGGATTGTAAAGGGGGGGGGGGGGGGGGGAGGGGGGGTGTTTGGGAGAGAAGCTGACTTAGAATCTAGATTGATTAAACTTCGTATGCTTGTTTTCCTTCTCTAATCCCTTATCAAATATCAGTATATTGTGAGGCATACGGCCGTGATTGCTCAGATTTTGGAAACGTCGGTCTTTGTGACTGGGTCACCAAGCCTTCCCCCATGTTGTGTGTCTCTGAGAGAGAGAGAGAGAGAGAGAGAGAGAGGACTGAGAGAGAGAGAGAGAGAGAGAGAGATGACGGTGCGCCGTGTAGTGTTATGCTTGTGGTCTGGCTCCGTCTCCGGTCTTCGATTATCAGCATGACATAAGAAGCACCCCTTAGGTCTGGGACTGGGCTTTTTTTTTTCCCCCCCACACTTACTAATGAGAGAGACAAGACAAGACAGGACAAAATTCTTTATTTACGAGGATAATAGATAAGCACTGACGTGCTTTTTTTTTTTTACATCCAGTCCTCGCCCTGAGTAGGGACTACAACATGCAGTGAAATGAAATAATGTAAGAAAGCAAGCAAGCAAACAAAGCAGTCACGTCATCATAATGGAACATCAATGAAAATAGAAGAGAAATGAAAAATGATAATAATAATAATAATGATGATGATGAATGATAAACAAACAAGAAATAAAACTAAAAAGAACAATAATGAAGGGGAAGGACAGAGTGGGGGTGGGGGCTGGGGTGGGCTGGGGGAACGCATGGAAATGTACTACAAACGTACAGAGAGAGAGAGAGAGAGAGAGAGAGGAGAGAGAGAGAGAGATGACGGTGCGCCAGCAGCAGTGTCCGGCTAGAAACATGACAGGTCGGATTTTCACAAGGCACGTGTGTGTGTGCGTGCGTGCGCGCGCGCGCGCATGTGTGTGTGTGTGTGTGTGTGTGTGTGTGTGTGTGTGTGTGTGTGTGTGTGTTTTTAAATACTAAATTAAATTTTCTAACTTTCATCAAAATATAGTGTTAGAGGAAGATTTGGAAAACTGTTATTTTGAATTAAGAAAACTTATACTTAAGGCTGCAGATTCTGCAATCCCAAAGTCAAATCTAAGAATCATCCAAAGAAAGCATCAAACCCATGGTGGAATATTGCGTGTGTGAAGTCGCCGTGGGTGCGAAAACTAAGGCCTTCAAAAGCTGGATGATAAGCCGTCATATGCAGCCTAAAAGTAGAGTGGAAACAGTTACAAGCTGAAATACAAAAAAGTTAACACCAATAGTAACAAAGTTGTTGCTTTTGCAAAGCAGCAATATTACAAAAACTTAGTCATCAACTGTTCCAAACACCCAAACGATAGCGCTTTACTTTGGAAAGAAATCAAAAACTCTAAAGGTTTCTTTCATCTCCCAGTTCCTGTCTTGATCGAAAACGATAAAATCTATAAAACAAACGTGGAGAAAGTTAAATTATTTGCTGACACTTTCGTTGCGACAGGATTTGATCCCATTTCTTACAACATGATAAAGCATTTTCCACAATGCTTTTTGAAAAAAAAAAAATATTAGAGTTCTTCCAATTATGCTGGAAGTCCGGAAAGCTGCCAATGGCTTGGAAGAAAGCAACAGTTGTACCTATCCATAAACAAGGAAAATCAAAAAGAAAATCTTCTAATTTTCGACACATTTCTTTGACTCCTCACATTGGAAAACTTTTTGAGAGGATAATGAAATTCAGATTAGAACATTTCCTTGAAAAGAATGGGATTTTGCCAATAAGCTGGTTTCAGAAAAGGGAGGGGTGTTTTGATCATGTTAGTCTTTTTAGCACACGTCAAAAAAGCCTTGGCTAAGCGACACTCCACTTTAGCCACGTTTTTTGAAAATTATTCATAGAGCGTACGATTCCGTTTGGGCATTTTAAATTATTGTCCAAGGCTCATGAAATTGGGATTAAAGGTCGTTTCCACATGTTTTTACAATCATTTTTATCTGGGAGAACGCTACAAGTAAAACTAAATGGTGTGCTGTCAAGTACAAGATATGTTAACATGGGTGTCCCTCAAGGAAGTGTAATTTCTCCAATCCTCTTCTCATTGATGCTTTATGATCTTAACCAGATTGACACAAAAGGGGGCAACTTTAGCTGCTTATGCAGATGATATTGCAATGTGGAAAAATGTAGATTGTAATTTTACAAAAAACAAAATCAAGCGTAATAAAATTGTTGAACAGTTTCAATTTGCGGTCAGTAAACTTGTTAATTATTTGAATTCAAACGGTTTTAACCTATCAACGGACAAATCGGTTTTTATTATATATTTACAAAGAAAAATATCGATTTTGAAGGTAGGGACGCTGTAAAAGTAAAAATAGGTGATTCTTTCATTTTCCCAAGTAAGCAAGTAAAATTTCTAGGCGTTATTTTTCACTATAAACTATTCTGGTGTAAACATATAAATCATCTCGTGGAAAAGGCAAGAAAGAAAATTGCGTTACTGCGAGTCCTAACTGGAATCCCTCTAATAATTATGGATCCAATCTTTATCCATGTCGCCTTAGGGACAGTTCGTTCGATTGTAAGTTATGGTCAAGAAGTATTTTTTTTACTGCACCAAAGACAGAGTTACATAAGTTAACTAGTATTGATTCCTTAGCATTTAAAATTGCTTTGGGGCTTCCAAGATGGGCATCAATTGATATGACTACAGAGAGGCAGGAGTTTTGCCTTTAAATGAACATAGGATGCTCTGTGCTTGTAGCTACTCAGCACGAGCAAGAACAGTCCCTAACTCAGTTACTCTGAACTTGATGAAAGCACCTACGCACCTAAGTAGAGAGATACGGAAAAAAGGGCATATACTTCATTGTTTGATTATGTGTCTCCTCTTTTACATGCATGCGACTTTTTTTGTTTTGACAACATTGTTAAAATGACCAAATACCCTTTCCCCCTTTGGTTGATTGATGAAAGCAAGCAGATATTTTCTATTCCTATGGTAATATTACTAAAAATGAGAATCCACTTTTGCTTGCTTCTCTTGTTAAAGAATTGATTTACACACTGAATATGAATCTTATCTGCATATTTTCACTGATGGGTTCAGTTTCGTGTACTTCTGAGGTTGGTGCTGCTTTTCGTGATACCTTCCCTTAACATTGAAAAAAGATTTCATATTACCAAAGGTTGTTCTATTTTCACTGCCGAGTTATTTG
>JADBJO010000051.1:1159258-1214258 GCA_016801955.1 Conus betulinus | reverse complement strand
GTGGGTGCACTGCCTCTGAGGTGCGCAGAGGTTGGGACAAAAAAAAATAAAAATAAAAAATAATAAATAAGATAAAACTTACCTTCGTCCGGCATAAAACCTCCCAACCCCCTTCCCCCCTTCCTTCCCTGCTCTCCTCTCCCCTTCACTGTCTGTCCCCTCCCACCCCCCCCCCCCCCCCCCCCCCACCCTCCCCCCCCCCCCCCCCCCCCCCCCCCCCCCCCCCCCCCCCCCCCCCCCCCCCCCCCCCCCCCCCCCCCCCCCCCCCCACCCCCCCCCCCCCCCCCCCCATACCCTGATGGATTGCTCTTTGAAAATGACGGTTTAAACGTTCCCAGTCAAATCGGACAAAAGTCGTGTGTACATATCGAGCTGCTCCCGTCATCTGCTTAAAGACACCAGTGAAGTCATTCACGGCAGCGCATTCGCAACTTACGTTTCATTGACAGTGTTCACTTCAGTGGTGACAAAAAAAAAAAAAAAGAGAAAAAAACCTCTGACCTAGGACGGTTCCAGCAAGGTACTTTTCTTGAAAACGACGGTCTATTTCAGTCTATGCCGAAATTATCATCGGGGGCAGTGTATAATTTGTTTCTGACCGGTGTAGACTGGGGGAAATAGTAAAACAAAGTTTCTCTTTGGTCATACGTCAGAACGCCACTCACTAGCAGTTAAAAACACAAAACAAAACAATAAACATTTGATTTATTTCACTTCTGTCTAACTTGCCAACAAACAATTGTTTTGCGTTTTTTGAGGAGATCCCCCCCCCCCCCCCCCCCCCCCCCCCCCCCCTCCCCCCCACCACCTCCCACGACTAAGTTTGCCTGAATGATTAAAAAAAAAAACTAAAATCTTTACACCGTATCCTATTGATCCCCAAACGTCCTCCTGATTTCCCTTAAGCTGTCGCTTTGAAATAAAAAGCATTAGGAATTCAGTTCTGTTCCGTGTAGATTGTAAGCAAAAGTGAAATTACATGTGTGGGAAAATATTCTTTCCTGAACATCATGACGCCTCGTTCTCAAGAATTCCAACATGTCCTGATATTGTCCTTTAGCTAGAGCAAATGTCCTAAGATGCTGAACCTCCAGATGAAACACTCTATAACCGGTGAAACGGATAGATAATTGAGGTATTCTTATGAGGAGAAGGTCTAGACAGTCAGATAAAGAGACAGACAGACGAACAGATAGATAGATAGATAGATAGATAGATAGATAGATAGACAGACAGATAGACAATTAGAGATCGAGAGAGATGGATAGACAGACACGATAGGCAGATAGATAGATAATTAGATGGAGAAATAGATAACTAGATAGATAGACAGGCGAAACAGATAAGACAGACAGAGAAAAAGATAGATACACAGATACATAGATACTGATTTTGCGCTGTTTGTTGAACGAGATGGAAGTATTGTTTTCTCTTTGTTTCGACGCAGGTGGTATAGCTGGCCTTGCTTTGTTTGCGTTTTTACGCCCAGATCATGATTATCTGATTTGGTGAACTGCGTAGGCAGTGTTATCGGCATGTGATTGCGGTGGAGTGGCTTTCCCTCGGGCCTCTGTGGCGAATCTTTCTTGACGGATAGATAAACTAAGTGGCTGGCAAACTGTCGTCCCCCTTTTTTGCGCCACCCAGTAATAGAGTGAGTCCAGCTAGAAAGTGATATCTACTTAAGAGACGATTAAAGCGACGCGCTAGAAAGAGAGCTACACTCAGTGATCTTCCATCTGAGATGAAGTCATGGTCATCTTCGAAATCGAAGAACGAACAACAAGAGAGAGAGAGAGAGAGAGAGAGAGAGAGAGAGAGAGAGAGAGAGAGAGAGAGAGAGAGAGAATAACTCGTAAACGTGTTAAATGTTACTGATACAAAAAAGGTTCGGCGTTAGGGGGTGGGGGTGGGGGTGGGGGTGGGGTTATGATTTCAGTTCATACGTCGCGTTCCTGTACATGTCAGGGAGAGATAATGATTGCCTCTCTCTCTCTCTCTCTCTCTCTCTCTGGTTTAAACAGTTTTATTTCCATGCACATAGCATAAACATTGAACACAAAAACACATTTGCCAGGACAACATGAGGACTCTTATATACAGCCCTGGCGGTGCGACTCGCAGAATAAACATGTGACTGATGGCGGCCTCGCTAAAATGTATAATACAACATATTACCGTAACAGACAAATTTAAACATGTTTGTCATGTTCTCTCTCTCTCTCTCTCTCTCTCTCTCTCTCTCTCTCTCTCTGCGTGCGTCGTGCGTGCGTGCGTGCGTGCGTGCGTGTGTGTGTGTGTGTGTGTGTGTGTGTGTGTGTGTGTGTGTGTGTGTGTATGGCTCACCCCAGCCCACCACATACACAATCTTCTTTTCCCTCTGCACTTTCACATCTCACTCTGCAGCACACAGATAAACATCCACACACAGAGACGAACGCCTTGCACACACACACACACACACACACACACACACACACACACACACACACACACACACATACACACACACACACACACACACACAATCACACAATCATATCCTCATTAATGCATGGATAATGATGATGTGATAATTATGATGATGATCACGATGATTATGTTTCATGGTTGTTATTATCTTCTCGCTTTGCAGTCCTTACCTGTAATTTGTGATTTTGTTTTGAAATAAAACATGATTCATTTACACACACACACACACACACACACACAAGGAGGCATCCACCAAAACAGGTGTTCCGAGCTCGCCTGTCTACCCTAGACCAAATCACCTAGAAGAAATGCGAACACAGAGCACACAGACCGAACAAGGAAGATATCCCCAAAATGGATGTTCCAAGCTTACCCATATACCCCATTCCTGACATCTGCACAGCAACAGCTGAAGAAAAATGAACAAAACACAAAATTAACGTTTATTCAAGACTGGCACAGCCTTTCTGATCTTGAAGATCGTCCAACAAACATAGGGGACAAACAGCAGCATGATATATCAGTAAACTCGGTTTGGTTGGTATCATAATTTATCATGAAAGGAGTGTATTTGAACACTTATCTGGGATTTCCGGTGACTGTAAGTGTATTCATGAATGGGGAGGGGGAAGGGGGGGGGGGGGGGGGGAGGGTGAGCAGGAAGCACAGGAGGGGGAGCAGAGGAGGGGGTTGGGGGAAGGAGTGACATGAGAGGAAATGAGGGAGGAACGAGAAGGGTAGGGTAGTGACATCAGGGTTAATTAACTCATCCGCAGAACTGTTCAAACAAGGGTCTACAAAGGGAACGAAACGAGAAAACACGCCTGTGTCTCTTGCTAATGAAACGTATACACACACGAACAAAGAAAAGGGCGTGGGGAGGGAAGTGGGGGTGGGGAGGGGGGCTGTAGCCAGAGGGCGAC
Source organism: Conus betulinus (assembly GCA_016801955.1). Classification (NCBI taxonomy): domain Eukaryota; kingdom Metazoa; phylum Mollusca; class Gastropoda; order Neogastropoda; family Conidae; genus Conus; species Conus betulinus. Next base: position 1,210,863 of record JADBJO010000051.1, on the reverse strand, counting down.
GCCATCGAGGGACGGCTCAAATTCACACCTTCCCAAAACGCCGCCATTGTCACTGACGTCACTGTCTGCCTGAGGCACGAACACCTGTCGGCCTGAAGTGCAGACACGGCTGGTGGTTGCCTTGGTGACGGACTTTGGCACCTGTAGGACTCGGCGAGCTTCTTGGGTAAGGGGGATAGGGATGGAGTAGTAGGGGGGTGGTGGCGGAAGGGCCCGAGATTTCACAAGCCAGTGGCCAGTTGTGTCCGCAGACAAAGTGGACAGGCCCTTTCATTCACACTTTCTCTGGTGTTAGTCACAAGACACGCCTCAGGCCCTGCTTCACGGGGGCAGAAAAAGAAAACACCCGAAGGAGCTGGGGAGGACACGCCTCAGGCCCTGCTTCACGCGGGGCACGACTTAGCGACGCCAATGAAGTAGCACGGGATGATGTCCGTGACGACAGAGAGAAGTAGATCCACTCAAGAACAGTCACCAAGGACACTTTGCAGTCAGTGTCTGAACGCGGCTACTACTACCGGGGGGGGGGGGGGGGGGGGGGGGGGGGGGGGGGGAGGGGGAGAGGTATGGTAAGGCCATGTTGCTTACAGCCTAGCCGACCGCAAAGGGCCATATCATGGCTGTCAGCTCACAAGTCACAAACAAAAAGATAAGCAAAAAAAAAATCATGTTTTTTTTTTCAAAAGGAAATTACAAAAAAACCACACCTTTCACACATCTCTTTAAAATACACCTTCTGAAAACGCACCAGAAACCTCGTTAAAAATCTTTCTTCCATAAAATCTTAGATCAGATGGAAGAAGGGGAGAGGGATGAACACAGCAAGCCACAGTAAGGTCTGTGTTGTGACATCACATGAACTGCGATGTTTTCATAAACACACACACACACACACACACTCACACACACACAAGCAAAACAAACGAAAACGGAGAAAACAACGAGGTTAAAGCTGTATTACCGGAGGATCAGAGAATCGCTTTTTTTCTTGGGATCCTAACTGTTTTCCCTGGTTTCCCTTAGGGTCAAATGTGTGTGTGTGTGTGTGTGTGTGTGTACGTGTGTGTGCACGCACGCGCGCGCGCGCGCGCGCGCGTGTGTGTGTGTGTGTGTGTGTGTGCGCGCGCGCACACACACACGTGTGTATGATAGCACATGAGTGTCATACTTTTTACTCTATTAAAAGTTCTATCAAATACATACTTTTGCATTCACACATACGTACGCGCGCGCACACACACACACACACACACACATGCACGCGCGCGCGCACACACACACACATACAAACACACGCACGCGCGCGTGCACACACACACACACACACACACACACACACACACACACACACACACTAACTCCAAAAGCTAATAATAGATGTTTTCCCAGCAGACGGCTGTTACCCTCAACACACACACACACACACACACAACACACACACACAAACACGCGCGCGCGCGCGTGCGCACGCACACGAGGTTTTATCTTGGGTTATAAAGATGCCGCCATAGATGACGACATCACGTAATTAGCTGCCAAAATAGCAGTTCCCACGTTGGTCGTGGGAGTGTTTGAGAGATCCCGAAAGGTCTTTCATGGGATCCACTTGGTCGTACTGCTTGAGGGTTCTCGCAGGGTCACAATGACCTGCTCAGCTATTGCCCACGGGTGCAAGGCGAGTGTTGCGATAATCCTATCAGCTGTCCAGCCGTACTCGATAACAAAAGCCTCCGTCAATTAGGCCTATCCACGTTTCGTCCGCGTGCCATCCACTTGTCATCCACACTTACGACGTCATCCAGGCCGGCCAATCAACGAGCTTCTTCGCCGCTTTGGATTCGAGAACTTGCTTGTTAGGCCTGAGCCCGAGTTAGGCCTAGGCTACAAGTCAAATCGAGTCATTTTGCCTTTGACTGACCACTGAGACGATTGCTTTGTAGTCGAGATCGTCGGTTTTCTTCTGAGTGTTCAGTGAGGTTTTGTACCAAATTTTTTTGGTGACGTATCTTGAGCCAGTGGAGTCCGTTGATCTGCAGCTGTTGTTGCCGCCACCCGGACTGTGTCAGCGAACAGGTCAGTAGGTTTTTATTTTATTTTTTAAATAGATCTAAAGCTGAACAGTTTTAGTCTGTGACTTGCTTTTTATGAGAAATGTTTACCGTGTTCTTTGATCATCGGAACATAACCGTTGTTTAGATCAGAATCCACTGTACTGGTCTAATCGGTTTCGATCTGGGCCAAGTCACACAAGACTGCAGTTGGTAGGGCCTGTGCTCTAGCCTACCTCAGAAAACAGTTGTCTCAACATCTAGCTGCACGGCCATTGCCGTAGAAATTTGGGGCAGTACACAGTTTCAGTGTAACTTTAGGACGATAAAAACTTAGTCAAGGACAATTATATAGGTTCTATAGATACTGATAGTCCTAATTTTCAAGATGCAGAGGTCACTGCATATCACTTCAATTTAAAAACAATAATAACTACACCTCGATCAAATAATGATGAGGGAATTGTACTTGTCCCATACAAATTTAATATTAGCTGTGCATTGGAAAGTAAGCTTTTTCAGTTAGTTTTAAGCTGTTAATGGTTGGTTCCGTGAAATGTTTGCTGAAAATAACAGTGAAGTTAAATTTTGTCCTGAAAGCTTTTGCTGCGCCATATTATGGGCTCGTCTTTACCATTACTGTTTTGCTAGATTATTCCTCAGCGTATTCCTCAGCGTTTTGCATATCCTGTCGTGTCTTATTTGGCGTGTCTTTCATCCTTTACTGTTTTTCCTTATTATGGCTTGCCGTGAGCCCATTACCGTTTGACCATACTGTGGTTTGGCGTTTGCTCGTAAACATTTTATCAGATTGTACATCGACGTCAGCTGTGCACCATTTGACCATATTCTCAGTGGTGCTTTGCCAGTCTATATTTGACTTTAGCTGTGCACCAGGCTATTTGACCATATTCTTAGTGGTATTTTTCAAGTCAACATTTGACTTAAGCTGTACACGATTTGACCATATTCTTGGCGGTGGGTTTGCCTGTCATCATTTTGCCACGTTACGATCAATTGTCGTTTTGTCTTGTGCCAATTTACTGTATTGTGGCTAGTCATCTCTGCCATTATGCAGTGGCTAGTCATCTCTGCCATTATGCAGAAGACTTGTCGTATGGCAAGTTATTTGCGCCGTATTGTTTTGCCGTATGCAAATTCGTCTCTTTTCTTTCAGTGACTCCTTCTTCTTCTTCTTTCCGCACGAGAGTGTCCACAATCATCAAGTTGATTATTCTGACACTTGCGTGTGTATGACCGTTTTTTTTTTTCATATCCCGCCATTAAGGTGCACTCGGGTGCATGCTGTGTGTAATGTGTCGTCCATACCAGTCAGTCAGTGAATACATGATTTACTATTTGAATAATAGACAAAGAAAGGGAAAGAAACGGATAGCAAAAAACATTAGTGTATATTCTTTTTCTTTTCAGAGTCTTGGATGTTTCAGTCACACTGACCAAGTATCTCGGTGATCTGTAACAATTTATTCTTGAAACTCTCTCTCTCTCTCTCTCTCTGTGCATGTGTAGGTGTGTGTGTGTGTGTGTGTGTGTGTGCGCGCGTGTGACGCGCGCGCGCGCGAGAGAGAGAGAGAGAGAGAGAGGGGGGGGGGGGGGGGGGGGGGGGGGGGGGATTGGTCATGTACTTGAAAATCAACCTCCAGTCCAACCTTTGAAAGGCCAATCTGAAAATTGGGAGGACGGGGGCGTGTGTGTGTGTGTGAGAGGAGGGGGGGGGGGGGGGGTCCCCATATCTTTAGGACAGAAATGCCTTGACGATGGCAGAGTAAGGGTGAGCCCATCTCCTTACATTTTTACAACAGCACTGAAGCAGGAGCCCCGTCAGGCCTGGACAATTCTGAGAACCCTCGTCATCAGCTTTCCTCTTGGGTCACCCCGCAACCCAGCACATAGCTCTACTTTCATTAATTTTGAACTTGCTGTCGGTTTCTGTTTGTGTAACTGCCAGTATTTCAAAGGGTATCGCAAATGATGGTAGCACGTCCCTGACTGACGACTGTTCCAGTATTGTTCATGTCAACTCTTTGGTAAATGAGTGAATTCTATTAAATTCAAGATTCATTAAAGAAAAAAATGCTTTTGAGGTTTTCAACACAGGTACACACACACTCTTTCTCTCTCTTACGCGCACGTACATTTCCCCCTCCCTCTAAATAATACCAACAATCTAACTGTTTAAAAAGACTTGAGCAATGAAGGTTCCTTTCTCTGCTGCCAGCGCTTTTGAACGGTGACCAGAGAAATTAGGTGTTTAAGACACTCTGGAGATTCTGCCAGTTGACCACTTTCCACACTACTCTCTTGGACATGCCTGTGCCATCTCTTGGCAAGTGTAGATGTTGACCAGTGCTATATTCTTGCAAACTTTTTTTTCCCCTCTGTCGAACTGTCTTTTTTTTTTTTTTTTTTTTTTTTTTTTTAATTAAGCAGTGGGGGGAAATCAAGTGTAGGTTAACAATTCTTCAGTTATGATGGTAAAGACTCAGCAAATTTTTGAACTTAAAAAAAAAAAAAATGAAGTTCAAGAAAATGGGATGAATATATTATAATTAATGAAAAAACCCTTAGCTGCCTGTGGGAACCATCGTAAACCCTTTCATAGACATATGTATTGTCTGTTCCTAGGCTTTTATTGTCTGCTCCTAGGCCTTTTGTAGAACTTTATGTATTTCCTGCCTTAAGACCTTTCCTAGGCCTTTATTGTCTGCTCCTAGGCCTTTTGTAGATCTTCTTGTATTTCCTGCTTTAACGCCTTTCGTTCGCTGGATCGGACACATTAGGTAGACAGGAAACGGTTGTGTCTGCGCTCCTGGTGTCAAATAGAGATGCACCACAGTCCATAATTCTGCGGTGTTCTCACCACCAAGGGTTGAAAAAAGAATCCAGTAGCACCCCCCAAAGCAGCCAGCGAAGGATAGTAAACGGAATAAAACGAAAGTGTGTAGAGGAAAAAAAAAGTCGCTGAAAAACCAAAAGCATTATGCAAACAGGACAAAATGTAGGGGACAATCTTTAAGCCCATGCTTGCGGATCCTTTCAAGGTTGCAAGGGAGATCAAAAGATATGGAATAGTCTGAGTGGTCAGCTCTGCTGTTCAATAACTCAAGCACTGTCAGTGGCTAAGTATTGTGCAGAAAACGTTTTTTTTTTCCTCTCAGACATGCATTACCAATCTAACAACAAGAAGAAAATCATCAACTGCTACAATAACAGCCAAAGAGAGGAGAAGTAAAAAAGTATTTAGACACACTACAAAACCACATCATTTGAGACCAATGGAAGAAAGCCTGTGTATTAATTTTATACTGTTGGAGCGCAGGTGTCCTCTGTTTCAGGAACATGACACTTTGCTAGAAGTGGAAGATCTGTTTATTGGGAACGCTGCCTCTGTCACTGAAAGTTCTATCTGTTGGACTGGTGCTTCTGATAGCCACTGTGTATCAATACCTAGACCATGTTTCTGGCTAATCTTTCATTCTTCATGTTTATGTAAAGTAGAAGTAAGTTTGTGCAACTGCATTTCGTGTTAATACAAAGGATTTTAAAAAAAAAAAATCAAGATGTTTGTTAACATAGAGATTTTTTAAATATTCAGTATCAACATGATTTAATGAAAGAGTAATCAGAAACAGTTGAAAATGAACATTTCGCCGCTTCTGACCATCTATTTCCAAACATACCTTATAACAAGGTGCAAACATTATGTGTAGTTCTTGTTGTCACAGCCCTGATATGACCCTTTGTGGTCGGCTGGGCTATGAACAACACGAGTTGAAATTCTTGTGTTTTTTTTTCTTGCAGAGAGAAGCGATCTTGGTGTCCAGCGCCACTAGTAATAGAAGTAGTAGAACCTGTATTCGCCGACAGCCAGAACCAAGGCGCCATGCAGCCCATGCCCTTCGCTAACATGCTGGTGGAGGAGGGTTCCACCTCGGAGCAGAGGCCTCAGAAGTGGATGTACAAGCATAGCGGTTCATCCGATTCGTACGCGGACACCACCTGCTCAGAGTCAGACTCAAGCGACGACGACTTTCATACCTCATCCGTACCAGAGTTCTCCAGTGATGAGGAGGACAAGGACGAGCACAACTATGAGTACAGGGAGTCCACGTATGAAGAGCAGGAGGAGTACGATGAGGAGGAGGAGGTGTACGATGAAGAGGAGGAGGACGACGACGAGGACATTGAGGAGTCCGACGATGGGTACGATGAGGAGGAGTACGATGAAGAGGAGGAGAAGTCCGACGAGGACGATGAGGAGTCCGACAAGGACGATGAGGAGTCCGACGGGGACGATGAGGAGTCCGACGATGGGTACGATGAGGAGGAGTACGACGAAGAGGAGGAGGAGTGCGATGAGGACGATGAAGAGTCCGACAAGGACGATGAGGAGTCCGACGGGGACGATGAGGAGTCCGACGATGGGTACGATGAGGGAGGAGTACGATGAAGAGGAGGAGAAGTCCGACGAGGACGATGAGGAGTCCGACGAGGGGTACGATGAAGAGGAGGAGGAGTACGACGAGGACGATGAGGAGTCCGACGGGGACGATGAGGAGTCCGACGGGGACGATGAGGAGTCCGACGGGGACGATGAGGAGTCCGACGATGGGTACGATGAGGAGTACGATGAAGAGGAGGAGGAGAAGTCCGACGAGGACGATGAGGAGTCCGACGAGGGGTACGATGAAGATGAGGAGGAGGGAGTACGACGAGGACGATGAGGAGTCCGACGGGGACGATGAGGAGTCCGACGGGGACGATGAGGAGTGTGACGAGGGGTACGATGAGGAGGAGGAGGACGACGAAGAGGAGGAGGAGTGCGATGAGGACGATGAAGAGTCCGACAAGGACGATGAGGAGTCCGACGGGGACGATGAGGAGTCCGACGATGGGTACGATGAGGAGGAGTACGACGAGAGGAGGAGAAGTCCGACGAGGACGATGAGGAGTCCGACGAGGGGTACGATGAAGATGAGGAGGAGTACGACGAGGACGATGAAGAGTCCGACAAGGACGATGAGGAGTCCGACGGGGACGATGAGGAGTCCGACGGGGACGATGAGGAGTCCGACGGGGACGATGAGGAGTGCGACGAGGGGTACGATGAGGAGGAGTACGACAAAGAGGAGGAGGAGTGCGATGAGGACGATGAAGAGTCCGACAAGGACGATGAGGAGTCCGACGATGGGTACGATGAGGAGGAGTACGACGAAGAGGAGGAGAAGTCCGACGAGGACGATGAGGAGTCCGACGAGGGGTACGATGAAGATGAGGAGGAGTACGACGAGGACGATGAAGAGTCCGACAAGGACGATGAGGAGTCCGACAAGGACGATGAGGAGTCCGACGGGGACGATGAGGAGTCCGACAAGGACGATGAGGAGTCCGACAAGGACGATGAGGAGTCCGACGAGGGGTACGATGAGGAGGAGTACGACGAAGAGGAGGAGGAGTGCGACGAGGACGATGAGGAGTCCGACGATGGGTACGATGAGGAGGAGGAGGAGTACGACGACGAGGAGGAGGAGAAGAAGTTTGACCTTGTGAAGTTTTTGATGAGGAGACTGGCGCGTGTGGACTATGATGCTGACGATAAGGCATAGCCGTCTGGCTTGAACCTTGGGAGTATGCATTCACAAGTTCTTGTGCTAGCACATTTGTTCACGCGCACGCGTGCACGCATGCACACACACACACGTACACATACACACACACACACACACACACACACACACACACACACACACACACACACACTCTCTCTCTCTCTCTCTCTCTCTCTCTCTCTCTCTCTCTCTCTCTCGCTCACTCACTCACTCACACACACACACACACAAACACTCACTCATACACACAGACCCACACACACACATGCAGAAGCACACACACTTGTTCACACACACTTGTTCACACACACACACACACACACACACACACACACACACACACACACACACACACACACACACACACGCTCGCTCGCTCGCTCGCTCGCTCACTCACACGTGCTCTTTTGATGTAAATCGTATATTTTTTCATTGGTGTTGACTTCTGTGAAGAATGCCATAGATGATGTATGGATGATGGATATATGATGTTTTGAGGAATTTTACAACTGTTTGATCAGTTCAAGTCATGTTTTTTTGAGTTGGATTATTTTGATAACGGTTGAAAAGTGATTCAACACATCAGTTGGTAGTTTGCAACCTTCTGAAGGAATCTCTTTAAATCATGGGCTGACTGACTTTTCTTGTGTTGTTTTTGAACCAAGAAAACTGCAATTACTTTTTTTTTTTTTTTTTTCAAATAATCACTATATAGATTTTCATTGCTTTTTTTGTATGCAATCTTTTTCACTGATTCAGGTGCAAGACTTTTAAGTACTGTGATGCAAAATTGAGTGAAAGATATTAGATAATCTCATTGTTTTATGACAATTTTTTCCTGAAATTACTTTATTCCTTTTGGTCGGTCATCCCTCCGGAAGTTTTATATGCATGGAAATATTTCTTATGCCCATGTGATGTGTCAGGTGGCAAGAAGTCTGAAAGACTGGTTTCTCTCTCATCTTTTTTTTTTTTTTTTTTTTTTTTTTTTTTTTAATGTGTGCAATGGTTCTGACTGATTCAGATGTACCAGAGTTTAGATACTGAGATGCAAAATTCATTTATGGAATGGAATGGAAGTCGATTGGATTTCTCTGTGTCTGTATACCTGATGTTTTGAGGAATTTCTCAACTGTGAGATAGTCTGCTTCATGTTTTTGAGCTGGGTTATTTTACAGTTGAGAAGTGAGTCAACACATCATCAGTGGGTGTTGATTAACATGTGAAAGAATCTTTGTCAATGATGGGCGGCAAACTGATTAACAAGAACAATGAAAAAGAAATGAATCAAGGAAACGGGAATTACTGATTTGATGTGTGATGTCTTTCATTGGTCCTTCAAATGGAAATGATAATTAGGACTCCATTTTGGCTAGTGCTGCTGTAAACATTGCATTGGTGGGCAATTGATGCTTATCATGCAGTGTTAGTTTGCCATTAGGGCTGGTTTTTTTTTTTGTTGTTTTTTTTTTTTTTCAAAGTATGATTATTTTTTTTTTTTTTTTTATGTGCACTATTTTCATCCATTTATGTGTAAGACATTTTGAATATGCATTTATATGTTGTGCTGCCATCATGTGACATTCAAAAAAAAAAAAAAAAAAAAAAAAAAAAAAAAAAAAAAAAAAAGGAAAAAAAAAAAAAAAAAAAAAAACATGAGAAAAAAGAGAAAAATATTATTTAAAAAAAAAAAAAAAAAAAAACCTCGCGCCTTGACTATGTGTGGCGTAGAGGCGCGTCCCCAAGGTGGCGGATCGGGGAAGCCCTCTCAAAGTCTTTGTGAGGGTCGCACTGGATAATGCGCTATGCAGAAGAAGGTGCCGCGGACCAACATAGTCAAGGAGAAAGAAACATTATCACAAAAGCCCGTACCAACTTGAGTACTTTAGCCATGTACAGGTGAGGCAATCGGGTCCGAGGGAAAGGAATATTTGACACAAAAACAGAGCTGGATAGCCTTGATAGGACATTTCTCTAAAAGAAGGAAATCTGTTATGGGGAACATTCTTTTTTTCTTCTTAGAATGCCCACCAAACCTACACAAGAATGCACATTCTATATCAGAAAAGATCTACTCCTGCCTTGAGATCCCTGGGGCTGGCGGGGGAGGGGGGGGGGGGGGGGGGGGGGGATATGTGGACATGGTTCAAAGTTTTTCATGGAAAAAGTTTCTGCCTTGCGCTTGAGCGCACGAACCATGCGCGCGCGCGCGCGCGCGCGCGCGCGCGCGCGCGCACACACACACACACACACACACACACAGAGGAATTTAGATAAGTATCAGCTTTCATTGAAGATCATCATGTCTGCATTGTGGACTAAAATCTATCATCCAATGCTTTACGTCTTGGTTTTTATCCATCAGAATGTCCATCATATTCCAGTTTTACCTGTTCACGGACATTCATTCAAAATGAAAAAAAAAAAAAATGGATGTTTTCCATCTTTGGCTGTAGTGCTCTTCAGTTAAGAGATGTTGTTCTCTTCTTCTTCCTAAAAAAAAAAAAAACCTGGTTCACTCAAAAATGAGTAGGCCACCAGCGCGCATGTTTAAAAAAAAGAAAATGCGACTCAGCCTGTTGGCCCCTGGAGCAAAATTTGGCAAAAAGGGGTCGCACATGATGATTAAAAGGTTAAAAGCAATGGCCAGGTTAAGGCCTAGGTAACCATAAAATATATGGGGAAGTTAAAATAGAAAAGTCAATCAATATGCAGATCTCAAGATTATCTTATCAATTTGATTTTTAAAAGAGACTGCATTTGTGCAATCTTGATGGCACCCGGCAGTGAGTTCCACAGCCTTACAGAACTAGGATAGAATGAATGTAAATGGCTGTCAATATTTGATGCAGGTATGGCATAAGATTGACCGCCATTCCTGGTGCTACTTTTATTAAGTACTAGTTGTTTCCATGGGGATATCAATTAGTTTAACTCTGCCTTTGAAGAAGGTATTAAGTTTAATAAAAGCTCTTCTCTCTTCTAAGGTTTCCATTCTAAGTTCCTCATGTTCTTCTTAGTATTCCCTTTCTCTCTGATATGGTTCCCTATTAAGAACCGTGCTGCTAGCTCTCTTCTGAGTTTTTTCGCGGTTATCAATGTCCTTTAGATTGTAAGGATCCCAGACTGAGCAACCATATTCCAGTACTGGTCTAACCAGTGTTTTATAGCAGTCGTCCTTAACCTTTTGGAGGCAGTCGTCGACATTCCTGTATAAGAAGCCAAGATGTTTGCTTTCTTACATACTAAATTGTAATGTTCTTTCCATTTGAGACGACTGTCTATAATCACGCCTAAATATTGTTGTCGCATCCTGGCTAAAAGACTCCAGGGATCATCCAAACAGCCGAAGTACGTGAACATTATGGTACAAATGCATCAGCTGGGGATGAGAACATTACGTGTGTGACCGGTTTTGATTATCCCGCCACGTGGGCAGCCACACTCCGACTTCGGGGGATTTTGGTGACTGATAATGTTATGCTAGGAGCTTATCACAACTGAAGTCAATCCCCGCATAACTATGCAGAGCATGACAACATTTTGATGTAGCCTTGGTGTTCTAGCCTATGCCAGTTGACCTGACACAGCCTTAAGCCAAGGTGCGGCCAAGAGATCAGATGTGAGAGTGGGGAGGCGAGCAAGGTTTAGGATCAAGAGCCTTCATTGTGCATGACATTGACAGTTAATATTTACAATTTGTAATACTTAAAGGTGACTCTAATCTCGCAAGAGAGAGAAACGTTTTGAAATGATGAATACAAAATGCAGACTCAAAAAAAAAAACCTGAGAATTTTGTTTGCATTGTGTGCATATATTTTTATATTCAAGGGCAACGTTAAAATCTTAAACTGACACCAAGTGCCAGATTCTTTAGATTTTATTTCAATTTCATACACATCAAGAAACTTACTTCATCATCACTGAGTCTTTGCACAAAATGTACACTCTCTACTCTTACCCCTGCCCCTGAGGAAAGAAAAGAAAAGGAATGATTAAAAATAGGGGAAAAAAAGTAGAGGTGAATGATCAGAATGCTCAAAAGTAAGGTAAGGTAATGTTGTTTATAGCCCAGCCGACCACAAAGGGCCATATCAGGGCTGTCACCACGTTAAAATCACCTCACAAGTCATTCTTTCACACAATTCTTTAAATACATCTTCTACAAACCCATTCGAAATTTTGCTTAAATCTTTCCACTTGAAAATCTCAGATACGATGAAAAATGTTAATCTCTTTCAAGAACTCAAAGAATACGCCAGGCGGGACATCTCTGCAAAGTAAGGTGGAATTCGCAGGGAAAAGCAACACTTAAACGGAAGATTACTCATTCTCTATCTGTCTACCTCTCTCTCTCTCTCTCTCTCTCTCTCTCTCTCTCTCTCTCTCTCTCTCTCTGTCTGGAATTAAAAGAGAGATGTGTGATGTCTATATCAATATGCATTGCAATGCGTAATGAACAGTTCTAAACTCTTGTGCTGATTTTTGTAAAAAGCATCTGGTGCTTAAAATGAATTTAAATTTTAAGGTTTTCTTTTTCTTTATTTTTTTTGTTTTGCAGATATTACATTTTTTCTTCAGCATGGGGAAGGGGAGTGGGGTACAGGGACCACCCCACCCCTCTGACCCGCAGCGGAGCATCGCCCTTGTATCCCACTATGAGACTGAGGTACACCAATACCTCGTATGGAATGGGAATTGAACTTTCAACCTCTCGCTCTCGGCGCACAAACCTGAGATGCTAACCACTGCACCATGACGGGTAGTGATGTCCCGTGTTTGATTGCAGATTTATACAGACGTCTGTATTGTACAGAGCAGGTGTTAGATACTATGATGACCCGTTCGTACATTTGTTGCATACTGTGGTTATGCGAGGCAATTTTTCTTTACGTTAACCTTTGACTTTTGACTACTTTGATTTTTTTTTTCTCCGTATGCAGGCTGATACTCCTGTGGACCTCCTGTATAGACAGGCAAGGGTTAAACCCATCTACTCAACAAAGGGAGTGGAGTTTTGTGTGTATAACTTTTTTTTTTTATTCTACCATTAAGGCAGCCATATTCCAACTTCGGGGAAGGTGCATGCTATGTGTAACATGTCGTCCACACATCAACGGCCAAACTGGCCTTCTCTTCCGAAAGCTGGTGATGGGATTTTACGTGTGTGCAAGATGTTATGCGTGCGTTCACACACGGAACCTCGGTTTACAGTATCATTCGAAGGACTGTATGGAAAATGGAGTCGGTCAACTCCGCGGGAAAACTCGCCCTGTACCGAAACACTTCTCAACACTTCTCCGATCAGACTGTCATTCTGTGCCTTCAAATGTTCATTTTCACGTCTGAGATCACTGACCTCATTTTTCAAAGATATAACATCCTCATGCAGTCCAGCATACACGTCTTTCATCTCCCTCATGTCAACTTTCATCTCATCGAACTGACATTGTCAGTGGCTAAGAAAAAAACGTGACAATCTGAGACTTTTTGGAAGAATTTTTTTTAACCTATATATTTTGCACAAAAAAAAAAAAAAAAAAAAAAAAATAATGATTTTGCTTGGAGGCCACTTAAGAGCAGCATGATTGCATTTCTAAATTCTCTGAAGATCCCAAATTGTTCTTGCCCACTCTCCTGTACACACACGCAATGCTCCTCCCCCCCCCCCCCCCCCCCCTCCTTTTTTTTCAGTTGCCTCACAGAAATTAATCAACAGTGATATACTGAAGGGGCGCATCATTCAATATGCCAAAGGGGTCACATTACAGGTAAAAAGAAATGCTTGTCTATAAATATCCATAAAATCATATCTGTGTGTTGCACAAAATCATTTTTCCACCGCAGAATGATATGACAACAGTTACAAAAGACATGTTACACAATTTGTAAAGGCCATTTCATTCCAGGTTTTAATTATGATGTTTCTAAATCTTCTTTCTGTATGGAAATAGAACTACCTAGGTGTGTGTGTGTGTGTGTGTGTGTGTGTGTGTGTGTGTGTGTGTGTGTTGACACAAATATTATAGTGTGTACTTTTCTTTCTTCAATGATAATATGAACCATCACTGTTCTTGTTCTAATTAGTTCGGTATAGTGTATCATTGTTCTGTATTGATGTCTTTAGTCCCTGAACTGGAACAAAAGCCAGACGGGAAAAAACAACAACGCCAGAAACTGATAGCATCTGCCCAGCACTTGCAGAATAAGAAAGGGTATCCTGGTTCTGAGGACATGGATCTTGCCCCAGTTATTGAAAAAAAGCACCTGTCACATGATCGTAGGATTGCAGCAGCTGTCCATGTTGGTGCCGGATTCAGCTTGCAATCTGTAGGGATTTTTCCCCCCTGCATGTTTCTCTAGGTTGCAGAAATGGTCACACGTGACATGTATATGTCTACACACATGGACATGTGACGCGTAAGGATTCAAAAACATAAATGATTGAATAAACTAGTTTTGTGATATTCATCATTTGTTCAAATCATGTTTATTTGCACAGTTTGCAGGACTTTTGTAAAGGAAGTCTTCTTACACACACACACACACACACACACACACACACACACACACACACACACACAAACACGCGCGCGCGCACGCACACACACACACACACACACACACACACACACACACACACACACGCGCGGGCGCGCGCGCACGCACGCACGCACACACACACACACACACACAGAGTGAACACATACAACACACACACACACACACACACACACACACACACGCGCGCGCGCGCGCGCGCTCGCGCGCGCGCACGCACGTACACACACACACACACACACACACACACACACACACATACACACACAGCCAGCACGTACACATACAAACAACACACACACACACACACACACACACACACACACACAAAACATCATGCATGAACGTTGTCTCTGTGCTGCATGCTTCTGGTTTGATTAAGTAGAAACTTCCAAGCACAACCGCTTCTTTAACGCGCACGAGTTGTACAAGAGCCAGATCGTCTAGACAGCAATAAATATACAAACTTCTGTTTGAATTCATGGGTCTCGCAAGGCTCACACACAATGGCATTCACCAGTAGTTCAGGCTTCATCTGGCAAAGTCCAGTCCAAAATACAGACCCGTTTACCCGTATGATATAGCTGTATTGTGAAACACGTCAGGTGGAGCAACCAAGAAAAAAAAGTTTAAGAGAAAAAAAAAGTTAAAAGAAGAAAGAAAAAAAAAGAAAAAAAATCTGGAGGTAAAACGCTTGAGCGGTGATTGCACTTGCGGAAATAAACCACATTTGTGACTTGGTGTGCTTTGAATCAGAGAGACAACTCTTGGTAACTCCCGGAGTGCGAAATCGGAACAACATGCTGATACATAGGATCAGTAACAGCATCTACAGGTTCTGAAATATGGAGGGAGAGAAACACACACACGACCAGCCGCCGTGGCGAAGTGGTTAGCGTCGGGGACTCCCGGCTGGGAGGTCGTGGGTTCGATCCCATCAGAGTCATATGGGTTTTTCTGCCCCGACCGGTTCCTACCCAGAGTTGAGTTTGCTTCAGACTCAGCTGGGAAGACTGGGACCACACAGTCGAGTTTCATCCACTTAATGGATGCGTTTCTGAGAGTGTTGCTCAAATTTCCTGACCAACACTGCAGGTGTCTGTATCTCTCGTGCCTGGTTGACACAGGGATATATTATGAAAGGAAGCGTAGTAGAGTACAGCCCTGTCATGTAGTTCAGGCCGAAATGGATATCCGCAGCATCATCTTAATCATCATCCTCATTCTCATCAAACAGCATTAAAAAAAAAGTCTTAAATTCTGTGGCCGTTCATGCCCTGCTCTCATGGTGACCTCAATTTCGATGTCCTCTCCACGTCTGTGGTCTTGGTTTGGTTCCGTCGGGGTCACCGGTATCGGCGAGTCCATGGGGGCTGTCGTTAGACGGACGTGGTGGCGCGCCCTCCGGAGGGAGAGCTCACTCACGCCGGCTCCGCGACTAAGCAATTATTGTCGTCAGTAGGGGGCTTAGTAGGTGGTGTCCTGCGTATGTTAGATCAGAACAGGCGCCACTGTACACCACCGAAGTGACTCGGCGGCAGTGTAGTGTCTCCTCCGGTGGGTTGCCTCTTGACGACTTGACATTGACTGCTCCCTGTGGACTGCCGGCACGGGGCTGCGGCTGGGCCGACCGGGCTGTGGCTGTGGACGGGGTGTCAGAATGAGCGGCATGGGTGCACTGCCTCTGAGGTAGCGCAGAGGTTGGGACAGCAAAAAAAAAAAAAAAAAAAAAGAAAAGAATACACACACACGCACGCACGTACGCACACACGACAAACTGACTGACTGAAACCAATTTATTGTCAGATTAACCCATGGTTGTACTCACACACACACACACACACACACACACACACACACACACACACACACACACACACACACACACTGATTTGACTGACTGGCTAAGTGAAACCAGTTTATTGTCAGATTAACCCATGGTTGTACACACACACACACACACACACACACACACACACACACACACACACACACACACACACACACACCACGGCGAGAGGGTTTGAATTTGTGCCGGTATGCCATATTGTGTGAATCGGGTTTGAAAGCAGTTGGTGATGGCAGAATCTAATTTTACTGTCGTTCAGAAATGAGGTATCCTACAAAGCGCTGCAGAATCAAAAATGAACACGGACATCCTTTCCCCCAACCCACCCCCTCACTCCTGCACAGAAAATTGGATATATAGACATCCATTAAAGAAAATGTGCTTTTTGTTAAAAAACAAACAAACAAACAAACAACAAAAAAAGAAAAAAAAAACGCACACACACACACACACACACACACACACACACACACACACACACACACACACCACACACACACCACCACCACCACCACCACCACCACCACCCAGTAGTAATTTCAGGTTAAACAAATCTGAAAACCGATCTCTGGTAATCTTTTGATCACAAACTGACTGATTTTCGGTCCTTTAAGATGTAGATCGCTTGGGATGTTCAAATTCACAGTTTTCATCGAATCTCTGAGAAAGTTGGCATGGTGAGTCATTGGCTCACTGGGCATGCACAGAGCAAATCACGTGTCGCTACAGGGCTTTCCTCGTGTGTTCCTTGTAGTTTCTTTTAGCCTGAACCATAAGGACAGCGCTCTAGGGGAATAGCCGGTTCGCGAGACGAGCTGCACTCTGTCTTTACTACATCTGTGCCCCTCTCTTTATTATTATTATTTTATTATTTATTATTATTATTATAAATATTTTATACAGCGCCTATTCTCGGCTAGAGACCAAGCTCTAAGCGCTTTACAATCCACACTCGTTTACACAACGGGCTGCCTACCTGGGTAGTGCCGACTGAAGAGCTGCCAGCTGGCGCTCATTCAGTCGTTTCCCGTGTCATCCAGTCCATATCGTTCAATATCGTCCACTCAATTTCTTACTTCTTCATTCTTCCATTTCTTACACAGGGTGCATGCTATGTGTAACGTGTCATCCATACCAACGGCCAAACTGGCCTTCTCTTCCAAAAGTTGGTGATGGGATTTTACGTGTGTGCAAGATGTCATGCGTGCGTTCACACACGGAACCTTGGTTTATAGTCTCATTCGAAGGACATTTTGGGAAATGGAGTCAGAACCAATATTAACTCCGAGGGAAAAATCTCCCTGTACCGAAACGCCCCAGCGGAGATTCGAACCCGCAACCCCAGGATCACCAAGATTACGAGTTCGGTGCTCCACCAACTCAGCTGTGTTCCGGTCTCTTTCTCTCTCTCGTCTTTTTTCTTTCTTTCTTTCTTTCTTTCTTTCTTTCTTTCTTTCTTTCTTTTTTTTTTTTTCTTCCCTTTCCTTCCTTCCTTCTCTTCTTTGCGCACTTCTGGTACCATCCTTGCATACTTATTTTCTTCTTTCGTTTCAAGGATGATTCCCGGGAGATGCTGGGACCTTTCTCTCTTCCTTCCATTCTTCTTTCCTTTCCTTTTCTTTTTTTTTTTCTTCTTTTCTTTCTTTTTTGTGTGTGCTAATAGGGGGTGAAAGTGTCACCACACCATACACTAGTACAAAAATAAACCCTGACGAGCCGTATCAAAAGCCAAAACACTAAAAAGTCAGCAAAAAAAATGTCCATTGGTAGCAATGTAACATACAGTCTGGCATGGTGCGTGAGAGTTGAAAAAAAAAAGACCGCCTTTACAACAAAAACAAAAGGAAAAAAAAAAAAAGGAAAGAAAGAACACACACACACACACACACACACACACACACACACACACACACACACACACACACACAAAAGACAAAAGAAAGCAAAGGCGGGGATGGTGGAGGGAGAAAAAAACAAGAAGGGGGGGGGGGGGGGGGGGGGGGGAAGAGCAAATCACCTTTTTGCTGAAATGTCGTAGTTTTAATGGCGACAAAAATTGCGACTTTGTTGCAAAGTGATGTCGGGGATTCGACGCGTATAGACGGCAAAGGATAGGTGATGGGTGGGGGGGGGGTGGGAATTACGGGAGGAAATGGGGGGGGGGGGGGGGGGGGGGGGGGGGGGGGGACAGGAAAAAGTGAAAGGGGGAAGGGAGGGGAAGAAGGATATGAGGAGGAGAGGGCAGACTGGGTGTGTGGGTAGGGGGTGTGGGGGGGACGAAGGAAGGGGAAGATGGGTATGCATGAGGGAGGGATGGTGGGACTGGGGGGGGGGGGGGGGGAAGGAGTGGAAGTGCACAAGGAAGAGGAGAGGTGAGCGGGGGAGTGGGCGAAAGGGATGGGAGAGAGATAGAAGAATGGGGAGGAGGGCGGACAGGGAGGAGGAGGAGGAAGGAAGGCGGAAGGCGGGGGGGGGGGGGGGGGGGGGGGGGGGGAGCCGGGATGGAGAGGAGGACGGGTATGTGTTCATGTCAACACACGAAATCTTGAACAGGCAAAACAGTCATTCTTGACTTTGCACGTGAAGGGCCTTTACACATGAGAGAGAGAGAGAGAGAGAGAGAGAGAGAGAGAGAGAGAGAGAGAGAGAGAGATGTGGGGTGGGGGCCCCTATTTTAAATAGATGAGCTGGGAGCTCCTTTCAATGTGTGTGTGTGTGTGTGTGTGTGTGTGTGTGTGTGTGTGTGTGTGTGTGTGTGTGTGAGAGAGAGAGAGAGAGAGAGAGAGAGAGAGAGAGAGAGATCAGTGGAGCTAATCATGGGAACGGTGACGTCGGAGTCGTTATCAGGCAGATGTGACGTCATCAGGCGTCATTCAGTGGCATGTCGTCATAATGGCTGGCAGTACCGGGTGGCTTCAACGGCGCAGATCGAAGAGGTAAAATCCAAGCCGTCACTCTCCCCGAGTTTCTCTCACTTTTTGTCTTTTACTGATTCTAATTAGACTAAGTGAAATGTGTGTGTGGTTAATAGGGCCTGCGTAATTAACAAACCTATGTTACCAGGTGAATATGAAATGTGTGTGTAGTAAGTGGTGCCAGCTAACACATATGTTACCAGGTGAATATGAAATGTGTATGTGGCTAATAGGGCCTGCTCAATTAAACAAACCTATGGTGAAAATGAAATGCGTGTGTGGTTAATAGGACCTGCTTAACTACCAAACCTATGTTACCAGGTGAATATGAAATGTGTATGTGGCTAATAGGCCATGCTTAATTACCAAACCTATGTTACCAGGTGAATATGAAATGTGTGTGGCTAATAGGGCCTGCTTAATTACCATACCTGCGTTACCAGGTGACAATGAAACGTGTGTGTGGTTAACTGGGCCTGCTTAATTAACAAACCTACATTACCAGGTGACACAGTGGCGGAGGGTCCTTCTACACCCAACACTCCGTAACCCCAATTCCACCATGACTCACAGACACCCAGAACGTTCCACACGGACCAGGGGAGACCGTCGTGTTTCTGACGATCCTCCCGCCATTCCGCGACGCCCTGGCGGACCTCTTGGCCACGGGGGTTCCACGGGGAGGGAACTAGGAGCAGAACCGCCCATCAGCAGAGACCTCAGACCCGGACCCTGTGATTCCTTCTGCTCTCATTATTTTGCTGCGGGCCGGAGCGTCTTGTCGAGGACCAGGGCGGGGTTGGGTCTAGAGAGGGTTGGACAGACACCGTGATGACTTTGTTGTGGTGGTAGGTCTTGAGTTGATCGTGCGGGGATGTTGTCCGAATTTGTTGTGGCAGAGAGGGATGTGTGTGTGTGTGTGTGTGTGTGTGTGTGTGTGTGTGTGTATGTGTGTGTGTGTGTGGTGAGGTGGTGGCGTGGTGGGTGGTGGTGGTGGGGTGGTGGTGGTGGTGGTGGTGGTGGTGGTGTGTGTGTGTGTGTGTGTGTGTGTGTGTGTGTGTGTGTGTGTGTGTGTGTGTGTGTCTGTGTGTGCCTGTGTTATCTGACTTAACATTGCCCTAGTTAACAGTGAAGATATGTGGAGATGTTTTAGTCTGCAATGTGGGTGTGTGATGATATGTTGTTTGAGTCTACAGTATACGTGTGTGTTGACATGTCTCTGTTTACAGTGTGGATGTGTGTTGGCATGTCTCTGTTTACAGTGTGGATGTGCGTTGAGATGTCTGAGTTTACAGTGTGGATGTGCGTTGCCATGTCAGAGTTTACAGTATAGGTGTGTGTTGACATGTCTGAGTTTACAGTGTGGATGTGCGTTGAGATGTCTGGGTTTACAGTGTGGATGTGCGTTGAGATGTCAGAGTTTACAGTGTGGATGTTTGTTGAGATGTCTGAATTTACAGTGAGAGCATGTGTTGAGATGTACGAGTTTACAGTGCCGGCACTAGTTGTAAAGTCGCAATGAACAGTGTGGGTGTAGACACGGTTCAAGGTCGTTATAGTTCACAGCACGTGTGGGTGTGTGTTGAGATGCCGACAATGGTGGTGATGGTGGTCTCATATTGGCAAAGCATAGTGGCTTGATGAAATACAGTTCTGTCCAAAGTAGAACATTGTAGCTTTTAGAGGTGGACAAAATACCGGCTGATGTCATTCACCAGTTAGCTATGCGTTTTTAAAGTGTGTCTGACATCTTAATCTTAATAAGTACTTTTGTAATGTGATGGAGGGCTATGAGTTTAATGCCTTGGTGAGAGTCCAGATAAAAACCAACATTTAGACAGATCTTGCGTGTGAGGCGAGCTTTTCTATGTTGACCTTACCGATTTTTTCCTTTTAGATTTTCTTCTGTGTTCAGCGATCTCACATAGATATAGAGTATTTTCTAGATGACTCAACACGACGCAAAGTATGGGTAAAAAAAAAAAGTGCAGTGTAGCTCCCCCCCTCCCCTTCCTCAACTCTATCCTCACCCTTCTGTTTGAGCATTTAGATGAAGTATTTCTGGTGGTTTCGTTGGCTGATACCCCACGGAAAGAAGAGCTCACTGATCATCAAACTGCCAAAAACGCCCACTTCATATGACAGGAGAGATGCACCGCACTTTTCCCGGGTTTTGTAACAGAAGCAAAAAGGGCGGATCAAATGGTAGATTCTGTGTCTAAACCCTGTAGCTATTAATCGAGCGAGTTATAGTGCTCTCCAAACATCAGGGCTACCGATTCTTCTCGGCATATACAGGATGATCCTCATCTTTACGAATTACATGCCATCATCAAAACTCTGATCTTTTGGACAGCTCTACCTAAGAGACAAAACACTTTACGCAGAATAGAAACGCGTGACATTTTTCAGCTGCAGCATCCACAGTATGCATGGGATAGTGCATGTTTGTCTGAAGTCTGGATCTGGATACGTGACATTGTCGAAAAACAATCTGGTTGTTTTGCACCGGAAACAAGGTAAGTGCAGCTGAGAACTTAGCACAAAGGCAGGTCGGGAAGAGTGGAAGGGGAGGGAAGCTAAAGGAATGGGGAAAAGGGTAAGGGATTTGTACGGTGTGAGAGCTGGACCTTGACGGCAGAGTTGGAGAGAAGAATCCTAGCCTTTGCAAAGAAGGCATGCAGAAGACTGCTCCATATGTCCTGGACAGAGCACAGAACCAACGACTCTGTCCGAGAGCAGGTGACCACACTGGCAGGACCACAGGAACCCCTCTTGGCTACGGTCTAGAGGAGAAAGAAAGCTGATGTGGTTTGGCCACGTGACACGACACGACCCGCTGGCAAAGACAATCCTGCAAGGCACGCTTGAAGGATGAAGGTGCAGAGGCAGGCAGAGAAAGAGCTGGTCGGAGAACGTGATGGAATGGACAAACCTCAGGCTGCCAGAACTCCTGCGAGAAGCAGAGGACAGGTAGCGATGGAGAAGAAAATCAACGGAGTCGTCCCTTATGCTCCCTCAACCCCCTACGACCATTTAGGTCACGGGAATGAGATGAGATGATCTTAGAGATCTGCCTACGACTGATGTAACTGTGAGGTAGCTTGGTCTTGGGCGGTAACTTTTTCCATGTGGCACAAGTCGGAGATAGAAGCGAAAAAACAAACAAACAAACTAACCAAAAAAAAAAAAAAACAAAACAAAACAAAAAAAAAAAAAAAAAAAAAAAAAAAGGACAGAGCATCAGTACTTCTCTGTATTGATGTCTGGGAACAGCTAGCTTCAGATGATGTTGTGTGATGACTTGAAAGAAAAAACGACTGTTCATGTAAGCTCTCGAGTCGTGGACGTCTTTTCTCCGGGAAAAAAAAAAAAAAAACAACAAAAAAAAAACCGTTTCTAAACATAAGAGAGAGAGAGAGAGAGAGAGAGAGAGAGAGAGAGAGAGAGAGAGAGAGAGAGAGAGAGAGAGAGAGAGATGGATGCTAACTCGCCCTCAGTCGCATTTCACTGCCCTTGTCCTTTTAAAAGACAAACGGGAAAAAACGGAGAAAAGCAACAAGGGACGGTACTCCCCTCGTCTTGGCGACAGAAGCAGACGTGAATGTTCTGAAGCGGACAGATTGGATCCCCGAGAGACAGCTTTGAGCAGGTCAGCCGTGGAGAATGCGCGGAAGACCAGGGCGTTGCTGCAAACCATGGTCGCGCAGAACGAGGAGCTGGACGCTCTCCGACAACGTCTGCAGCGACGCTTTGTTCCAGACTATGAGGTTTGCTGCTGGATTCTGAATAGGGGGAAGTGAGATAGTTCTCCTTGTAAGTCCACCACCACCGTATGTGTGTGCGTGTGCGTACGTGCGTGTGTGTGTGTGTGTGTGTGTGTGTGTGTGTGTGTGTGTGTGTGTGTGTGTGTGTGTGTGTGTGTGTGTGTGTGTGTGTGTGTGTGTGTGTGTGTGTGTGTGTGTGTGTGTGTGTGTGACAGAGAGAGAGAGAGAGAGAGAGAGAGAGAGAGAGAGGAGAGAGAGAGAGAGAGAGAGAGAGAGAGAGAGGCGTGGAGGTAGGGGTGGAGTGGAAGATGGAGGGATTCCTAAGCTACGCACACGCTTCCCATTCAGGCATCAACGAATTTCTTTCCGAGTTCTCACTGAACTGTTTGAGAAAAAATATTGCCTGAATGTAGTTACTCTAGAATGCATTGACCTACATGACAAATATTTGTGCTGTTTTTAACCAGCCGCCGTGGCGAAGTGGTTAGCGTTGCGGACTCCGGACTGGGAGGTTGTGGGTTCGATTCCCATAAGAGTCATGTGGGATTTTTCTGCCCCAACCGGCTCCTACACAGAGTTGGGTTTGCTACGGACTCAGTTAGGAAGACAGAAACCACACAGTCGAGGTTCATCCACGTTCGTTCGTTCGTTCGTTCTCTTAGAGTGTTGTTCAAATTTCCTGACCAACACTGCAGGTGTCTGTATCTCTCGGGCCCGGTTGATGCCGGGATATACCATGAAAGGAAGGTAAAGTACAGCCCTATCATGCAGTCTCAGACCGGAATGGAAATCCGTAGCATCATCTTCATCATCATTCTCATCGATCAGCATAAAAAAGTCTCAAATTCTATGGCCCTTCTTGCCCTGTTCTCATGGTGACCTCAGTTTTTGATGTCCTCTCCACGTCTGTGGCCTTGGTTTGATTCCGTCAGGGTCATCGGTATCGGTGAGTCCATGGGGGCTGTTGTTGGACGGACGTGGTGGCGCCCTCCCTCACTCACGCCGGCTCCGCGACTGAGCATTTATTGTCGTCAGTAGGGGGCTTAGTAGGTGGTGTCCTGTGTACGTTGGATCGGAACAGGCGCCACTGAACACCACCGAAGTGACTCGACAGCAGTGCAGTGTCTCCTCCGGTGGGTTGCCTCTTGACGACTTGACATTGATTCCTCCCTGTGGATTGCCGGTGCACTCGTATGGGAAAAAACCCCCACCGATCTTGAGCAAAAATTTGTGTGGGTCAACTGATTTCAAAGACAGTTATTTCCCGATACTCAATGAACGAAAATCAAACCAAGAACCGTAACATTGGCTACTGTATGATTTTAAGAAGAAGTAAAAAAAAAAATTACAGGAATACTCACAAAATGTAATACATTTATGGATTGAAAAAAAAAAACCAGAAGTCTTTGGAAAGACGTAGAATAACTTACTTTCAAATTTCATTAGAATCCATTACAAAAAAGAGAACGTATGGGTTTTGATGGAGAACTGGGTGGATTTCTGAAGGTGAAGAATATTATAGCCCGCTTCTGCAGAAAATAGATGGTGGGAGAACAGCGGTAAAAGGAAAGGAGGTGACGGGACATTGATCTTTTGATTTTTTCAATACCGTTCTCTGCAGCGTATATATAGAATGCACAATGTGTTTTTCAGCACGATCGCGGAATGGCCGCGATGATGGAGCCCACACAGGCCTCATCTCCAGACACAGCACATCCTCATCGAGGTCCAGACTTTTCCAGCTGTGCACAACTACCACATCCCGCCTCCAGTGCATACAGAGTCCAGGCCGGGAACAACGCACCTGCAGAGCGGTCGAAGTCACGGGAGGTGATAGAAGAGCTGCTGAGACTGAACCACGAGATAGAGGAAGAAATAGCAGCGCTGAGAAGATACCACACTCAACTGCAGGTCGGTTTCTGCGAATGTGTGTGTGTGTGTGTGTGTGTGTGTGTGTGTGTGTGTGTGTGTGTGTGTGTGTGTGTGTGTGTGTGTGTGTGTGTGCGTGAGTGCGTGCGTGCGTGCGTGCGCGCGCGTGTTCAAATTGGAACGTCTCCACCAGTAGGTTGCTTCAGAATGGTCTGATATTGAAAGCTCTGTGCCAAATGCTGTGCTTGGGACTGCGACAAAAAAGGCCTTTATGCGGCTGTGTTTTAGGGCAGGCTGAAATGCTGCCTGGGAATAATGGCAATACAAGGCTGAGCAATATGAGGAGTAAAAGGGTACAAAAAAAAGAGAGAGAGAGAGAGAGAGAGAGAGAGAGAGAGAGAGAGAGAGAGAGAGAGAGAGAGAGAGAGAGAGAGAGAGAGAGAGAGAGAGAGAGAGAGAGAGAGAGAGAGAGAGAGAGAGAGAGACCGACAGACCGACAGACCGACAAACGGATGGGTAGAAGGGTGCGTGGAGAGAGAGACAGAGAGAGTAGCAGGCAGACATATAGATATATCGGTAGATAGATACATGTATGGACAGACAGAGAGATAGATAGACAGATAGATATGGAGAGAGATAGAGATGGCTGGCTGGATGAAAGGATGAATGGATGGATTGAAGAATAGATCAAAAGACATGGTAGATAGATAGATAGAAAGAAAGACAGATAAGACAGAAAGACAGGCAGACAGATACATAGACAGATGGACAGACAGACAGAGAGATAGATAGATAGACAGACAGACAGACAGACAGACATAGATTGCGCGCGCGCGCACACACACACGCCCACACACACACACACACACACACACACACACACACACACACACACACACGCACGCACGCACGCACGCACGCACGCACAAAAAACATGTACATATCTTCTCGCGCGAGCACGCACACATATATTGTTTAAACTGTATAATACATGTACATTTGGGGGTCCCAAAAAAAAAGTAAACCTGTGCTTAAAAAGATGGATTCAAGCTGCTGCCATGATATTGACTGTTGGATTTTGTTTTGCTTCTTCGCTTGTTTGTTTTCAGGTAGAGCAATGTCAGAGGACACGCAGTTTCCCATCATCGTTCACCGATTCCAGCACAGCCACTTGCCGCCCTGCACGTGCTTCACGTGCTGCACGTGCTCCTGAAGTCATCCCAACGCACACAGAGTTCTGTGCTGGGAGAACAAGGCGCTCGCCTTCCATGCCGCTGGCAGCCAGCACAGGCAGGAGACCACAAACCGCGCGTTTCGGCGCACGTGCAGACCGAAGAGTGCCTTGCACACTCTCCTTGTCGGAAGAATCGTTCGAAGACATTGAGCCAAACGATAGTGTTGCTTTGATTGGCAGCCGACAAGATAGCAAATCTGACAGTGGTCCGTTGATAACGGAGAGAGACAGTTTGGTCAGAAGAAGACAGGAAGAGAGGCCTTACGCGTCGCCCACAGGATCAATGGCCAGACAGGACTGGCAGAGCGGAGGAGTCATCCTAGAGAGTCCTAATCGTTCGGATTCAGCTTCGGCTTCAGCCAGAACCTCGCCCAGAACGTGCGATGACACACTCTCTTGCCGGCGCCTTAGGAGACCAGGGACGTTGAAACAGTACAAACAAGCAGAAGAATTCAGTGAACGAGACAGTCCCCTACAAAGACGGTCACTACGGTGTGAAGCGTACAAAGGGCATCCAGCAACTTCCAGGGGAGGTGTCAGACACCCACTACATACACCAAGAGAAACATCGAGAGGTACTCCACACTCTACACAAACAACTTTGAGCTATTACCGGCCACGGCTACGAGGAACAGGTAGAGCGGACGTTCGTGTAGGAGACTCTGACAATCCGAACAACAGACTACCTCTTTGCCTAACCAGTGAAGACGCTGATAAGAAATGCAGCATTTGTGTCGAGAGATACAGACACGGTCACCTCCCGAACAAACGTGCCAGTCGGAGTTCGTGCAGCTCCAACACACAGCCATCCCTTCATTGGCCCGACGTCCTTGTTGATTACTGGTTCTCTGACAGCCGTCGGAGTCTTCGTTCTTCAGAAGATCGTCACGATCATCGTTCTCCACACAGCCAGGAGTATTGTACTGTTTCAGATCAGCCTCTGCCTCCTCACCTTCTTGGTAGGCATCAGTATCTTTATCCCCTGGAAAACCACCGATCTGTCCGTTCTTGGGAGACGCCACCGTGCTTCCTTTCTTCTGCTTTGTACATCCGTTGTCCGTCTGACGACAGACACAGCTCTTCTCTTTCTTCACACAGTCTCGGCTTTCCTTCTTCAACAGTGGTAGCTACCACAGATTTTCAGCAGTCCAAACTACTCCATCAAGCGGGCTACACCAGCCGCAGGGAAGACAATGGCAGCGGCGTAGCCGACATCCCCAGGATTTTGTCACGTACGAGTACGGCTTGCCAGCGGATGAAGATGTTGGATCTTGCTCTCCGCTGTTACGCCTTACCCGTGGAAATTGCCCATTTAACTCCAGACCACCCCTATCCAGCTTCAGGCCTATCAAAGTTAACGAAACCATCTTCAGACCTACCCAAGCCACCCTCAGACCTACCCAAGCCACCCGCAGACCTACCCAAGCCGGCCTCAGACCTACCCAAGCTACCCAACGCACCTTCAGACCTACCCAAGCCAACCTCAGACCTACCCAAGGCAATTTCAGGCATATTCACCCATGCTTCAGTCCTGCTTTTACACCCAGCTCCAGACGTGCTCAGCCCTGTACCACAACCCCCACACACTACCTCAGACCCGTCCTATCCAGCTTGAGACCGACTCTACCCTTCCCGAGACCAATCCTGCCCTGCTGGAGACTCACCCTTCCCTGTTTGAGCCCTACCCTTTCTAGTGTCAGCGTGGACCTGCCTTACCTCTGCCTGTCCCCAGTAGTGTCCAGGGAATCGGAACGCCATCTTCCGACCCCCTGCTTCGGGCGGGTCAGACGAGCTGGAGGCCTGGGTGTGGATGACCTCCGCTGTCTACCTTCCTTATTCAGGTCACGTCGTCTTACTGTTGACCTTTCCAATTGCTGGGCTCTGCATGACCTGTTGAGACGACAACGTCGCCGCTTCCACACTCAGTCTGACAGTTCCTGTCGGCTCATCAGCACTAGGATAGGGAATCTTGGTACTGTTGATTCAGCCAGGAGGAGATACCTGTATCACAGCGCCAGAGCTATCCACCCAGCCACCACCAGCCTCACTGATGATGGACGCTGCATCCACTTCCCACCTTTGTCACCGTTCCGGGCGAGTTTGCCTCTAAGCTCATACGGGCGTTTCGCCCGTCTGCATTTAAATGCAGGAAATTCAGACAATTCCCCCATCATACCACCAGTGGTCAGCAACATTTCTCACTTCGGCCGCCGAGTTCCATATGCCGTGAGGGCGACACACGATCGTAGAGCCAGTGACCAACACACTATGACCAGAACAACAGGTGCTGGCACACTCCAACACACCCCCTGGAGCGAGAAAGGGGAAGAATTCATGGACTCCACCAGGATACGAGCACTGTCGCGGAGTTCAACTGTTGATGATACCACCGGTGGCAATGCACAGCACTCGCTGGTAGACGTTCCCGGGTCTGTGTCCGAAAGAGAGAACCCTGCCTTGCAGCGCGAACCTCATTTACATGAATGGGAACTGTACCCGACCGTCAAGGCAATCACTTGTGGACGGGCAAGGTTACCTTTCCAACTCGTCCAGCCACCTGGTGACAGTGATGTTACTGCAGATGGCAAGTGTTGTGACAGAAGCAGTTCATCGCCAGCGGATGATGAGGATGAGTGTATCAAGGATGATGATACGTACACTGTCTTCAGCACCGATTCTGACAGAAATCTGTCCTCAGCAGAGGAAGCGGAGGACATGGACCAAGCAGGAGTTGGCACTAGCGACACGAATCATTTTCAGACTCCTGAGGACACTATGAAGCGAAGAGCAGATCTTGCCAGAGGATCCAAAGTAGGTCACAAAGATGAAAGGGTATCCAGCGCAAGAGATGTCACCGAACAAATTATATCAGACAAAGATGATGAAAGTGTTCAGGAAGCTGTTCAGTCTGCTGAAGATGTCATTGAAGGACAAAGTGATCCTGAAAAAAGTGTCCCAGGGAACAGAGCTGCTGACGAAGATGATCAGGAAGCTGTTCAATCTGCTGAAGGTGACATCGAAGAACAAAGTGAATCTGAAAAAAGTGTCTCTCGGAAAAGTTTGTCCGGAGAAAAGGAACAGGAAGTTGTTTGGCTCGCTAAAGGTGACACCCAAAGAAGAGAATGAGTCTGATAAATGTGTATTTGGAAAAAGGTCTGCTGAAGAATTTGACTCCGGAAAAGGTTTTGAAAATAGTGTGTCTGGAAAAAGTGGTTCTGAGAAAAGTATCTCTAACAATAGTGAGTCTGGAAAAAGTGGCTCTGAGAAAAGTGTCTCTGAGAGTAGTGTGTCGGGAAAAAGTGTCTCTGAGAAAAGTGTCTCTGAGAATAGTGTCTCCGGACAAATTGTCCCTAGGAAAAGTGTCGCTGAGGACAGTGAGTGTGGAAAAAGTGTCTCTGAGAATAGTGTGTCTGGAAAAAGTGGCTCTGAGAAAAGTGTCTCTAGAAATAGTGTGCAAGATATTGTTCAGCTAGATGAAGACGACATTGTGGACGAGAATATTCCCGCGAAAAGTGCCTCTGAGGAAAGTATTTCTGGAAATAGTCAGGAAGTTGTGCAGGTCAATGAAAATGACAGGGTATCAGTTTTTGTAGCTGAGAATCATGTCTATGGAAAAGGTGCCTCCGAGAAAAGTGTCTCTTTGGATGTTATCTCTGAGAAAAGTGTCTCTGAAAATATGTCTGAAAAGTGTAGCCCTGAAAACCTTTCCTTTGGAACAGGCGATCAGGGATTCGCTGAAGATGACATCGAAGACCAAAGCGTTTTTGAAAAAAGTGTCTCTGAGAAAAACGTCACCGAAAAAAAAAAGTGATCAGAAAGTTGCTCAGCTCGTTGAAAAGGATCTGGAAGAACAAAAAAGACCACGAAAAAAGACCCTATGAGAACAGTGTCTCTCAAAAAAGTGCCTCTGAGGAAAGTCGCTTTGAGAAAAGTGACTCCGAAAGAAGTGTTTCTGAGGAAAGCGTATCTAAAAAAAATACCTCTGAGAGAAGTGTCCTTGAGAAAAGTGACTTCCAAAAATATGCCTCTGAGAAAAGTGTATCTCAAAAAAGTACCTCTGAGGAAATTCCATTTGAGAAAAGTGACTCCGGAAAAAATGTCTCTGAGAGAAAAGTGTCTCGCAAAAAAGTACTGCTGAGGAAAGTCTCTTTGAGAAAAGTGACTCCGAAAAATATGCCTCAGGGAAAAGTGCATCTCAAAAAAGTATCTCTGAGGAAAGTGTCGTGGAAAAAACTACCTCCGAGGCGAGTACCTCGCAGATAAACCGCGAATTTGACAATCAGCCTCACGTGCACAGAAGTGAAGACAATGCTGATTCTACTCCAGCAGACTCTGTCCTGACAACCAGTCAGCACAAACCAGCAGAGGCAACCTACCCCAGGTTCACAGAAGAACTGACAATGAACCGAACTACAAGCTATGGTGAAGAAATCACCCACCAAAACGTTTTTCTAGAGGTGAAACTACGTAAACGTGATAGTCATTCTTCTGCGTTATTTCTGCCGTTTTTACGAAGCACAGATGAGGAACACGAATATGAGAGTCTGCCCTCCTCACACATTAAAGACGAAAGAACAAACAGACGAAATAGTGGAAATGTCCGCTTCGTTTGCGTTTCAACTCCCCAGACCGAGAGATTGGAGAAAGGCGAAAGGGAGTTTCAAGGGAGAAGTGAGAGCCACGAAGACTGCCATCATATGGTCACCACCAAAAATCAATCATATGAGAGACAACCGTGAGAGAAGTCGGTCAGAAAGTGACACAAGTAGAAGTGAAAGGGGGTTTCCAGGAAGAGATGACAGCGACGAAGACTGCCACCAGATAGCCTCCGGCAAAACCAATGATATGAGAGGCCACCTCAAGAGAAGTATGTCTGTATGTCTGTATGCCAATCGCCAGTACTGTGTATCGAAGCGGCAATGGCAAAAGATATTATCTATCTTTACTCTTACTTAGAGAGAATAGTGATCATTACTTCTAAAAAGGATGGAAACAGCTCCACTTGTTCAGCCTCGATAAAGACAGGACGGAGACAAGAAAGAAGCGACTCGAGTGATGGCCAGTGCCGCGAATGTCAACAACTCAGTAAAACTCCAGCGTCCGGGCAGTACAGTGGTGAAAAAGTCTGTCAGAAAGAATATGGATCTGAGAAACACGCGAATGAAAATCACCCCATTCTTCAAGCAAAGGACACTTCTAAAAGAAATCACGATATACAAAGAGAAAGAGTTCCCCTTGAGTCTGATAAAATTCAAACAGACGCAAGACCCGACAAACAGGATACAAATTCCTCAACGAAAAGAAATAGATATGAGAACAGTAAAGACAAAGTCATTCTTAAGATAGATCGAAGCCCCGAAAAACAGAAAGAAAAACATTCTCTTCGAAGAGATAGAACTGCGGATACCCAGAAAGACAGGGTTATACATCGAAGAAGTAGAACGTATGACAAAGAGACAAACAGAATCTCTCCTCAGAGGGAAACATTTTGCCAAGAAGAAAAAGGAGAAATCCCTCCTCGAAGAAAGAGAAATTCTAACAAAGGAAAGGAAAGAATCGTTCTTCGAATCAGCAGAAGTCCAGACATTTGGAGAGACAGAAGATGTCCTCGGAGCAGTAGAAGCCTTGATAACCAGGACAACAGATTTCCCGCCACAAAAGACAGTTCTGGTAGTCCTCAACGAACACCTCCTTTTCAAAGAGATACAACCACCCGCAAACAGAAAGAGAGACTGTGTCATCGGACAGATGAAACCTCTGACGGACACGAAGGACGAGTCAGTTCTCAGAGAGAAAGGACCCCTGATGACAAGGAGGAAAGGATTCCTCTTCAGAGACACAGAAGGTCCGCAAGCCATAAAGAAAAAAATTCCCCTCGCATAGAGTATGATTGTGACGGGCAGGAGGACAGACTAACACTTCACATCGACTTTTTCCACGCCAAACAGAAAGACAGACTCTCTCCTCAGGAAGTCATAGTGTGTCATGAAGAGGAAGACACGACGTCTCCTCAAAAACACAGATGTCGTGACATGCGAAAAGAAAGAACATTTCACCGGGGAGAGAGGTGTTGTGATTATCAGAAACAGAAGAGCGTTCCTCGCAAAGAAATAAACGGTGCTGAAAGGGAGGGCATGATCTTCCCCTATGAGCACGAAAACTGTTACGACAGAATCTGTTGTCAACAGAAAGCAAGAACGCCACAAGTAAGAGACAGAAACTGCGATGAACAGGAGAGAATCTCTCGTAGCAGGGACAGGAGATCTCATGATGAGATAGAGAGGATCTCACTGTGTAGTGACAGATACTATGTTGAACAAAATGATGAAATCCCTCCGCGTAGAT
Source organism: Conus betulinus (assembly GCA_016801955.1). Lineage (NCBI taxonomy): Eukaryota > Metazoa > Mollusca > Gastropoda > Neogastropoda > Conidae > Conus > Conus betulinus. The sequence continues at coordinate 1,178,644 of JADBJO010000051.1, read as the reverse complement.
ACAAGAGCTTTGATGAACAGAAAGCAAGAATCTCATCGCATAGAGGAAGAATACATGTTCAACAGACAGAGAAAAAATCTCAGCTTAGAGACAGAACTTATGATGAACAGAAAGAGGGAACCTCTCCACGTAAAGACAGGAGCTTTGATGAACCCAAAGAAAGAATCTCGCAGAATAAGCACAAGAGCTATGATGAACAGAAAGAGGGAATCTCACGTCCAGATAGGAGCTGTGATGAACAGACAGAGAGACTGTCTCTGCGTGGAGATCGGCGCCATGATGAACAGAAAGTTAGAATTTCTCCACATCGAGACAGGGGATATGACGAACAGAAAGTTAGAATCTGCCGACATCGAGACAGGGGCTTTGACGAACAGAAAGTTAGAATCTCTCCACATCGACACAGGGGATATGATGAACAAGAAGTTAGAAACCTTCCACATCAAGACAGGGCTACGACGAACAGAAAGTTAGAATCTCTCCACATCGACACAGGGATGAACTGAAAGTTAAAATCTCCCCGTATCGACATGGGGATGAACTGAAAGTTAGAATCTCTCCACATCGACACAGGGGCTATGATGAACAGGAAGAAGAGATCTCTCAGTGCAGACACAGAAGCTATGATGAAACAAAGGAAAGAATTAGTCCTTCTTACGACAGAAGCTATGATGAACAGGAAGAAACAGTGTCTCTTTGCGCAGACAGAAACGACAGTGAACAGAAAGAAACAGATTTGTCATTTACAGAGAGAAACCACGATGAACAGAGAGAAAGACATTTTCCTTGTAGAGACAGAAGGCATGACAAACAAAAACAAATTATTTCTTCACAAAGAAGGGCAAAACGTGATAAACAGAAAGTACTCTTCGGTACTCAGATCAACAGAAATAACGAGGAATTAGTTGAAACGATTTCTTCTCATGGAAACGGATGTCCCAAAAGACTAAAGGAAGAACGTATTTCAGGGAGTTCACATGGTGAGAACGACCGTGTTTCATACTCAGCCGGGAAGTTTCCTATAATCAGCACAGGAATGTCAGTATTAACACCACGTCTTCTTTGGAGTCTCAGGTCAACGGTGTGAAAGCCTTTGAAGCAGGCACTTCTTCTGATCTGTCCAATGTAAGTGTACAATCGTCTTCTCACTCTCTTGTCAACGGCAGAGGAGCAGCCTGAAAATGAAAACCCAGCGAAATTGCAGACAAGACAATAAAAACCTTACAGAGAAAAGTAATGATAAACAGGAAGAAAGAGCCTCTTCTGGTAAAGACGAAAGGTATGACGAACAAAAAGAAATGAGTTCTTTACAAGGAAGGGTCAACCACCATAAAGAGAAAGAGAAAGAGACAAACGGAAATTTAGGGGATTAGATTAGAACCAGCGCTGCTCGTGGAAACAGGTGTCCCAGTAAACAAAAGGAAAGACGTATTTCAATCAGTTCACATGCCGTGAATGTCTCTGTTCGTACTGGGCTAGGAAGTTGCTGTAAACAGAATGGTAATGTCAGTGTTTGCACCACGTCTCCTCTGGACTCTCTTTCGGACGGCGTGAAACCTCTGATATAGAGACTACTCGTATGTGTAATGTAAAATTACCACACCCTTCCACATGTTTGTCAACGTCAAAGGAACAACCTGCCAATGAAAAACCAGCAAAATTGAAGACGAGGAGAAGTTTCAGTAAAAGACCACAAAAACCGAAAGAGAGGAGCTTTGATGAACAGAAAGACAGAATCTCTTCCAGTAGAGATAGAACGTACGATGAACAAAAACAGCTTATTTCTCCACAAGGACGGGTCAAACACGCATTGAGTGGAAAGAGTCCCTCGCTGCTCAAAAAAAAAACCCCCATAAATTCCGCTAAATTGTGAGGAGCTAGTCTCTCCCACTGGAAATAAAAATACATGAATGGAAAGACGAGTTTCAAGGAATTAACTTGGTGTGAATGACACTGTATATGACGGGCCGGGAAATGCCAATAATCAGACAAGTAATGTCAATGTTATTGTCACGTGTTCTCTGGACTCTCTTTTGGAGGGTGTGAAAGCGTCTTTTTACAGACACTTCTTCTGGTCTGTCCGATGTAAGTGTTCCACAAACCCCAGAGGAGCAATCCGAGAAGGAAAACCCAATAGTCTCGAAGACAAGAAAAATTCTCAGCAAAAGACCCCACAAACTCAGAAAACTTATTTCATCTCAAAGAAGAGGAAGATAACTGATGAATTTAACGACTAATGGGATGACGACCGATAAAGGAGGGAGGAAAGGAAACTTGCAGGTGAAGAAAGCGAGAAAAAAGCTGCAATGCGCTGTATTTGAGTAACGCCACACAGCAGACACTAGAAACGAGACCGCAGAACACTGGAGACGAACTTTGACACTCCGGGCATGGGGTTTTAAAAGTGCGATAGGAAGAGGGGAAGCTGGAGGTGGGATGGGCGAAGGGAGGGTGCAGACAGGAAGGCTGAAATAACAGATTGGTGCCAGGCATTAAGGGGACATAGTAAAACCCGATGAGAATGGCAGAAATTCTGGTCTACCCTCTTTTGTGCACATGTGCTGACAGAGAAATTATTGCAGGCGCCATTGCTTCGGTTGTCACACAGAAGAATTTTGGTGTGCCTTTGCTTTACGCGTGATCACAACTTTTTTTTGTTTGTTTGTTTGCTTGTTTGCTTTTTGTTTCTGCTTTATTTGTTGTCAATGAGCAAGTCTTGCGAATGTCTGCGCTTCATTTTAGGTCAAAGAGAAATTCTAATCTTATTTTATTTCACCTATGATCATAAAGGACTTCTGATCTCCCCGTGTTTCACTTGTGTTTCACAGTAACCTTCTAATGCGTCTTCGCTTTATTTGTGGTGACAAAGAAATTGTGATCTGCCTTTGCTTTATTTGTGGTCACGAGCAAAACATTTTTATGCATTCACTTCACTGGTGGTCACAGAGAATTTCTGCCCCCCCCCCCCCCCCCCCCCCCCCCCCCCCCCCCGCTCCACCTTTTGTTACAACTCTGACCACAGAGAAGTATCGTTTTTACTTACTTCACCTGAACGAACCACCGAGGATTTCTTGTCAACTTGGCTTTGTTGTAGTCTCCGGGAGGTTCATCTCTGTCTTTTGCTGTATGTGTGGAGAGAGAGAGAGAGAGAGAGAGAGAGAGAGAGAGAGAGAGAGAGAGAGAGAGAGAGAGAGAGAGAGATACATTCAGGTATGCCTATGCTTCACCTGTGGTCACAGAGAAACTCTAGTATTCCTTGCTTTAAGCTTTGTTGACAAAGAAGTATGACACTGGTCTGGTTTTGTTTCACTGGTCAGTGAGAAATTCCCGGTTTGCCGTTGCATTGTTTGTGGCAGGAAGGGTCAACGGTCAAATGGTCAGACCGTTCGCCTGAAGAGCTGATGGCCGTGAGGTCCAAACAGGCGTGGGGTCGGGTTCTTTTCCACTGGAGAACCCTCTCTGTCCGTCTAGCAGTAAGTGGGTACTTGATTCAGTTCGGGGAAAGTTAATGGCGGCAGAAGGAGAGGTATGGGCTCCGATTTCTATCATGCTGTGCTCTAAGCAAGTTGATTTTCTGAGAGTTCACTGCCCTCCAGTCAATAGGCTATGAGCACTTAAAGAGCTCTCTCTCTCTCTCTCTCTCTCTCATCCTCTCTCTCTCTCTCTCTCTCTCTCTCTCTCTCTCTGTGTGTGTGTGTGTGTGTGTGTGTGTGTGTGTTGTTTAGCCGTTTGCGTTAACTGAAAAATTGTGAGTTGCTCTGAAAACTTTGTGCTCTTAGAGAAATTCCGGTCTTCCTTTGCTTCATTGTTAGTCATTGAGAAATACAGAATCCCTCTGCTTCATACGTGAGCACATAATAACAATGACTAGCGTTTGCGTCACGTACTCTACTTGGGAAATTCTAGTGTGTCTTTGCACGTGGCCGAATCTTGTTTGACTTTAGGTCACAGGATAAATCTTACATACCTTTACTTCTCTTGTGGTCACAGATAATTTTTTGTCTACCTCTGCTGCATTTGTGACAACAAAAAAAAAAAAGTTTGGTGTACCTTTACTTCGCGTGAAACGCAGAACTTTTTTGTTTGCCCTTACTTCGCTTGGGGTCATGGTCAGACCTTTGGATTGTGCTTTTCGTGCGAAAATTCAGACCCCTCGGTTTTCTTTGGCTCAGCTGTGGTAACACACTGTGATGGCGTTGGTGCACTTCTAGGCTTTGAAAAATCGTAGTATGCGTGCTCATGATCTGTCTTAAGACGGAAATTGTGATCTGCCTTTACTTCCCTTTTGGTCGTCGTGGAATTTTAACAGGCTTTGTTTCATTCGTGATCGCAGGGAATATTACGATCGGTTTTAGCTTTACTTCGTATCATTGAGAAATTTAAATAGGCCTTCCCTGCGGTCACCGAGACATTTTGGTTTACCTTTGTTTTACTTGTCTGAAAGATTTATTGCCTGTCTATACCTCGCTTATGACCGGGAACAAAATCGTTCTGCTTTGCCATCACTTCGGTTACAAGAGAAATTTTGCTTGTTTTTAGTTTATATTACGAGGGAAAGTTTCCTTTTTGCTCTACTTCTGGTACGAGATAAAACGTGCATTTTCTTTTCTTGTTGTCACAGAGAGAAAGATTTGTTCTCATTTCTTCTCATTCCCCCGGAATCTTTGTCTGTCCAAGAGTTGCTGTCTTGAGGAAACTACCTTGGCTGTGATCACAAACTCGAGCCTGCCATTTTCATCAACTGTGGCTGCAAAAAGCTGGTGTCATTGCTGGTGTCTGTTCAGAGAGATACGTAGAGACCACTATTATGACAAACAAGATGACCAGTAGAATCGTACAATTGTTCCATCGCCAACGTTCTAATTGTCACAGAAACGACTTTATCACTTTAAAAAATCACTTGTAATTAGAAATTCCTCACGCTTTGTGAATTTGCAATACATGGTTTATGATGTTCAAAAAGAAAATAATGCCATTTCAACATATGAAGGCGTGTGTACACCGACAATTTTACATGTGGCGAAATATGAGCATTTTAATGGACTACTGTCACTCTAAAGAGCACAAATAAACAAACTTTAAATTCATTACGTGTGTACAGCTCTCATTCATTGAAATATGTGGCAGTGAGACTTCCCTGTATACCCCTCCACCTGTCTGTCTGTCTGTCTCTCTCTCTCTCTCTCTCTCTCTCTCTCTCTCTCTCTCTCTCTCTCTCTCTGTGCGCGTGTGTGTGTGAAGATTGGGATCGAAAGCTTATCGCCATTGAACTTGGAAACGATGAACCACGTCATCAAAATCTGACGTCACCACATGACACGTTATCGTCATGGTAGGTGGCAAGGCGGCTTAACGGTGCTCGGAGGATCAAACCAAAAGAGGAGGTAAAGTTTTAAGTGTCTGGTCCGCTCTGACTGACCACCTTTGTATTCATTTATCAGTCATACGAAGATTTTGTGTGTATTTGGCAGTTGATGTATGTGTGTTTAAGTAACTGTGCCAAGTTTAAGGAAATAAGATGCAGTAGCAGACAAACATTTTGCTTGGTAGTTGTTCTCTGTGTAACAATTTCATGCGAAACTTTGAAGGAAATAACATGCAATACCAGACGCACAAACATTCCACTTGGTAGTTGTTCTCTGTGTATTGATTTTATTGCGCAAAGTTGCGAGGAAATAGCATGCAATAGCAGGCAAGCAAACATTAGATATAAGTCTGTTTCGCTCACTTGCGAGAACGGTCTGGATCAAGACAAAACAAAAAACAAACAAACAAAAACCAAAACAAACAAAACAAAACAAAACAAAAAAAAAAACCGATGAGCATAATCCAGTCCAGTGTATTTCATATAACATCAAAAACGCAAATCTTCATAAGCATGTCAGCTGGACGCAGATATGAGATAAGCTTATTTTGCTGATCTTTTTTTTTTTTTTTTCTTTTACCCTTGCTGCAAAATAAAATCCGAAATTACCTCAATGAATCTATAGAAAGCTAAACTGGCACGATTGGATTGATCATTGTAGAGTGTGAAATAATCCAAGTGAAAAAAAAAGACTTGCCCCTTCGTCGTTGTATGCATCTTTTCCACCCTGGTAAAAACGTTCTCCCGAGGCACGAGCTCCTGACATGTGAAAAACGCCGGACAGCGTTCTTGCTTTGTGGCATCAGCAGTGTTGTTTGGGGGGGGGGGGGGGGGGGGGAGCTACGAAAAGTTCGTAAAATGCACCGTTTTTCCTGTCTGCGTTGACCGTTCAACACTAGAACTGAACTGGAAACAGCTAAGAAACACCTTGATGCTTTTGGTTCTTTCTCTCACGTAGATGTCAGAAAGAAACATTCTGAGCCCCATCGAAGGAAGTATTCAACTGAAATTAAACATTCAGATGAAACATCACGGACTACCTGCAGGCAGAATTTGGATCACATCTGAAAAAATGCCTTTAAGATCCTAAGAATCGGTGGGAATTCACTGATGCCTCAGTTGTATGGAACTAGTTAGTTTGCCATACTGCAGCACAGTACAACTACGAACTCCCAACAAGCCCGCCACACTGACAAAAACTATGATTGAGGAGACTATCAAGTATGTCAACAGGAGACTGTCTTATCATTCATCATGCCCATCGCTCCCGGTGGAGCATAGGCCATCGACGACCCTTCGCCATCGCACTCTGTTCTGGGCTGTTCTGGTCATTCCAGTCCAGTTGGTCCCTTGTTGTTTCAACTCCGCCTCAGTGTCTTGCCTCCAGCTGTTGCGAGGCCGGCATTTCTCTCTCTTTCCCTGCGGGTTCCAGGTCAGGGCTTGGCGTGTGGTGCTGGATGCTGGCTTCCTGAGGGTGTGTCCGATCCAGCCCCATTTCCTTCGCAATGTCTGCTTGGCCACTGGTTCCTGTCCTGCACGCTCCCACAGATCTTCGTTTCGGATCTTGTCTTATGTCAACAGGAAATTGTCAAATATGTCAACAGAAAATTGTCAAATATGTCAACAGTCTGTTGTCATTAGCCACAAATCGGTTCCATCAGTACTGAAATGTGGTTTACCACAGGATTCTGTCTTGGGACCTGTCCTATGTACACACAACCTCCCAGCACTGTCATTCGTGAGTCAGGTCACATATACCGTTTCCTTGCAGATGACTCGCAGTTACATACCTCCTCTACTCCATCAGATTTTGACTTTCTTGAGTGCAGTCTGAGAGATTGTATAGAGGATGTTTCGAAGTGGATGAGTGACAACAAGTTGAAAAATGAATGATGGTAAAAACTGAGCTCATTGTTACTGGCACTAATTCAAAGACAATCAGGTTACTCATACTGCTATGTCTATCTCTGGTTGTAATGTCTCCTTCTCACAAACTGTCAGGAATCTTGGTGTCTACCTAGACGAAACCTTGTCTATGGAAGCGCATGTCAAACAGCTATGCTGTCCACTGTACTTTCAGTTATGCAGGATAGGTAAGATCCGCTCCTTTCTATCGACCGAATGCTGCCAACCAACTTGCTGTCTCTTTCATGCTCTCCAGACCAGACTACTGTAACTCTCTACTTGCTGGTCTCCCCGACAATCAACTAAATAAACTTCAACACATACAGGATCATGCAGCTTGCCTTGTTCTCCGCAAGCCCAGACGTGAGAGTGCAAAATCTCTTCTCAGAACTCGCCATTGGCTTCCTGTAAAGACCAGAATTCAGTATAGGGTTGCCTGTCTCTGCTTCCAGTGTATTTATCATGAGAACATGCCATCTTACCCTTTCCAGTGTTCTGCAAATAGACAAACCTTCTCGAACACTCCGTTCTTCTGACATCTCACTGCTGACTGTTCCTCGCTTCTGTCTTGATACCTTTGGTAAAATGTCCTTCTCTGTCTTTGGTCCAAACGTATGGAACTCTCTACCACTGTCTCTTAGGAAAACAAACTGCTTCTCAACTTTCAAACAGCATCTGAAAACCTACCTCTTTCAAACTCATCTATCCTGAGAAACTGAAATGTGCAAGTCCTTCCGAATTAGATTTTTTCTCCTGCCTCTATGTTTCTAGACCAGTAATGTGTGTGTGTGTGTGTGTGTGTGTGTGTGTGTGTGTGTGTGTGTGTGTGTGTGTGTGGTGTGTGTGCGTGTGTGTGCGTGTGTGTGTGTGTGTGTGTGTGTGTGTATGTATGTGTGTGTGTGTGCGTGTGTGTGTGTGTGTGTGTGTGCGCGCGTGCGTGTGTGTGTGTGTGTGTGTGTGTGCGCGCGCGCACGTGTGTGCGTGTGTGCGTGTGTGTTGTGTGTGTCTGTGTGTAAGTGTGCGCGCGTGCGCGCGCGCGCGCGTGCGCGTGTGTGTGTGTGTGTGTGTGTGTGTGTGTGTGTGTGTGTAAAGGTGTGAAGTGGTTTGTAGAGGATTTAATAATAAGAGAGACTTTTTGTGAACGTTTCGTATGTGATTTGTTTTTAAATTATTGTTATTATTGTTATACGATGTGTTAATTGTGAATGCAATGTGATTTGTTTTAGTGCTGACGTACAATGTGTTAATCAAGGATCTTAGTGAGTGTGATTTATATAATGTTCTGTGATAAGTTTTCTTACTTTAAAAAAAAAAACGAATTTTTGTGCGATGTTTTTTTTTTTATTGTCATTATGATATTTATTGATTAATGTTAATGATATGAATGATTGTGATATTTGTGAGGTTATTATGTACAAATGCACACAGGTGTACGCATACACGCACATGCACACATGCACGCGAACACACACCGCTACGCACACACCCCTGCGCGCACACATATGCACGCACAATGCATACACACACATGCACACACATGCATACATACAGTATAAGTCTCTGGCCGACACTGATATGAATTAGTACTAAGGTGCATGTTTATATATATTATTTAATTTGCGCGAGTCAGTATTTGACATCTCGCGGCTTTGTGTTTTTTTTCAATGTGCTTGACTTTTATAACTCTTATTTTTTACCGGTTGCTTTTTCTAGAAATGTAAAGCGCAGTTGAGCATTTTTATGGAATATGTGCTATAGAAATAAACATTATCATTGTTGTTATCATTATCATTTTTATATTATTAACAGGAGATTGTTAAACTTCTCAACAGATGACACAACACCATAAGGGTCTTCACTGAACCCCACGCCCCTGACAGCAGAAAAAAACCATCATGTCGTGGAGAAATCCAACATCTTCAACCTGGACCAGGGGAAATTACGATACTACCGGCAGTTCTTCAATTGCAAGCGGTTCTGGTGGGTCCCCTGGCAGATACAGGGAGAGGGAACTGGGGACACCAGGTCCACAACGCCCCGGTCGACCCACTGACCACTACAGCTCCGGGTGGAAGGAACCAGGGGAAGAAGGTAACACCAGCAGAGATCGCAGATCCGGACCTCGGGATTCTTTCTGCTGCCATTATTTCGAGGCGGGCACTGAGGGTCCCTGCTCGTACGTCATTGAGGAACACAACGTTCTGGGAAGACCTAGAGAGCTGAGTGGACGCTACGAAAACCGTGATGCGCTGGTAGGTCTGAGTTGATGATGATGCAGTGTTGTGTTGAGATGTTGTTTGGGTTGATGGTGCTGGTGCGTGTTAAGGTGCTGTTTGGGTTGATAGTACAGGTGTGAGATGTTTGGGTTGAATGTACAGGTGTGAGATGTTTGGGTTGAATGTAAGGTGTGAAAAGTTTGGTTGATAGTGCAGGTGTGAGGTATTTGGGTTGATAGTACAGGTGTGAGGTGTTTGGGTTGATAGTACAGGTGTGAAATGTTTAGGTTTATAGTACAGGTATGAGATGTTTGGGTTGATAGTTCAGGTGTGAGGTGTTTGGGTTGATAGCACAGGTGTGAGGTGTTTGGGTTGATAGCACAGGTATGAAATGTTTGGGTTGATAGTACAGGTGTGAGATGTTTGGGTTGATAGTACAGTTGTGAGGTGTTTGGGTTGATAGTACAGGTGTGAGGTGTTTGGGTTGATAGTACAGGTGTGAGATGTTTGGGTTATTAGTGCAGATGTGAGGTGTTTGGGGTAATAATGCAGGTGTGAGATGTTTGGGTTGATAGTGCAGGTGTGATGTGTTTGGGGTGATAGTACAGGTGTCATATGTTTATATTGATAGTACAGATGTGTGTTGATTTCTTGTTTGTGTTGGAAGTGCAAGTGCGTGTTGAGGTGTTTGTTTGGGTGGTGTTGACAGTGCAGGTGCGTGTTCAGATACTGTTTGGGTTGACAGTGCAGGTGCGGGTTGAGATGGTGTTTGGGTTGACAGTGCAGGTGCGGGTTGAGATGGTGTTTGGGTTGACAGTGCAATTGTGCGTTGAGGTGTTGTTTGGGTGCGGGTACATGTTGAGATGTTGTTTCTGTTGAAAGTACAGGTGCGTGTTAAGACGTTGTTTGTGTTGATAATGAGGTGCGTGTTGAGATGTTGTTTAGGTTGAAAGTACAGGTGTGTATTATGATGTTGTGGGGGTTGATAGTGTAAATGCGCTTTGACATGTTTGGGTTGACACTACAGGAGTGTGAAAATGTTGTTTGGGTTGTTAGTAAAGGTATGTGTTGAGACGTTGTTTGGTGCTGGTGTTTGTTGTTTGTGTTGATAGATAGTGCAGGTGCGTATTGAGGTGTCCTTTGATTTCATAGGACAGGTTTCTGTTGAGGGTTTATTAGGCTTGATAGTGCTTGTGTGTATTTTAGATGTTGTACGAGCTGCTTTTTCTTTAAATCCATTTAACTTTGGTTCATTTCATCTCATTTCCGAATAATTTCAAACAGAAATACGCAATATTTACAACAAGTAGAGGTAAAGTAAATAGTCTAATAACCAAAGGTAGAATGCATTTGATTAATCCATAGAATCAGACAGCAAAATATTGCGTGCATTTGAATCTTTGGGGAAAAGGAATATGGAAACGTGTCTGCTTTTGCAGACATTTATCTCTTAGATTACTTTTGATCTATCTATCTATCTATCTGTCTATCTGTCTATCTATCTATCTATCTGTGTGTGTGTGTGTGTGTGTGTGTGTGTGTGTGTGTGTGTGTGTGTGTGTGTGTTGCACGTGGACAGCAGACCTCCACCGTGATCATCAAAATCTTCTTACAGACAAGCGTGCGAACGCTTAACCACCTCATCCCAATACATAAGACGGTCACAAGTAACATGAAAGAAAACGGAGAATGACAGGGCGGGGCGGGAGGGGGGTACATACCCACCTCTGACACTAAAGTATTCTTCTCATGCGCTTGTGGCCAGGAACTACTCAGTGTTTGCTGGTGGTGACTGTATGGACTTGTTTCCAGAACCAAAAACAGCTAACTTTCTTTACATGCAATACACACCGATTACGGTGCGGTTTTGCTGTTGGCGTGCAACACACACACACACACACACACACATATATATATATATATGTTGCATTGACAGTGTACTGGCGTGGAAAGTGTACTCTCCACGGGCAAATCGTGGAATGTATACATTCCATGGATCAGCCGTGGAAAGTATACATTCAATGAAAAACCGGCGTTTAATGTATACTTTCCACGAAGAAACTGAAACTGCGTTGAAAGTGTGCCAGTACAAATTCCACGGGCAAAATCGTGAGATCTGTACAGGAGACGTTACCGGAAATGTTTTTGCTGTTCTCGGCGACCTTTAGGGACCAAAGTTGAATGCACACACTTCATTGTCGCCGTCAAGTGAATACTACTCGGTAAATATTTCCGTGAAACACAGTTCACAGACAACATGGAGAGACAGTGCGTCGTGCGCAGCAATTTATGACAGCTGGGTCGACAAAATCGACACAAAACAGAAGAACAATTGTGCGTTGTCAATTGAGAGATACCAGCAGCTGCTGGAAATTGTGAAGCGTGGAAGGGCAGCTGGTGGCAAAACAGATGACGAACGAAATGCTTGCAAACGGTTCGACATTCTCTCTGTTGGGGAAGTGGAGAAACTGATCAAAAAGCGGCACCAAGAGGATGACGCGATCCTGTACTATGTGCACAATGATGAACTTTATAAGAAGATCTATGAAGTACACATTGCTCAAGGTCATGGAGGTATCAACAAAATGATGCGTCATTTGAAGAGGCGTTATGCAAATATCACACAGGGACGCTGTGAAGCTGTTCGTTTCATTCTGTGACGAATGCCAGCGCCGGAGATGCAAGCCTAGCGCTACCAGCATTGTCGTGAAAACTGTTCGCTCATCTGATCTCAACTCACGTGGCCAAGTCGACTTGATCGACATGCAGAGTCAGGCGGATGGACCTTTCAAGTGGATTCTACTACCAGGATCACTTCACGAAGTTTGTGCATCTCCGACCGTTGGAGAGAAAATCTGCTGTCGATGTTGCTACCGCGTTGCTTGACATTTTCCTCCACACCAACGGAGCTCCCAACATCCTGCAGTCGGATAATGGCAGAGAATTCGTCAACAGGATCATCGTGGAGCTTACCAGCCTCTGGCCAAACCTCAAGATTGTCCATGGGCGCCCGAGACATCCACAGCCTCAGGGTTCTGTGGAGAAATCAAACGACGAGGTTCACAAACAATTGGTGTCGTGGATGAGAGACAACAATTGCACGAGGTGGGCTCAAGGTCTGAAGTTCGTACAGTCCAGAAAAACAGTTCACATCATTCGAGACTGGGAATGTCACCCTGTGAAGCAGTCTTCGGAAAACCTGCGTCCACTGGTTTGACCTCTTCAGCTCTCCCACTTGAAGTTCTGTCACTAATCACAGATGAAGAGGGATTTAGAGACGATCATGGCGGGGAGATTCAACAGAACAACCAGTGACGACACGAACGCAGGTAAGACTATTGTGACATTAACATTGTGGTGTTTCACGAACCCTAGTAGTGTGTATTAACTAAAGATTACAGTGGTGCAATTAAATAGCACTGAGTCCTCCTTCAGTGGTAAATTTACAGCATAAAAATGTAAAAAAAAAAAATGTTAATAATTGTTTTATGATTTATTTCTCTAAAACTACAATTAATTTTCCTTTAATCCCTTCACTGCCAATAGGTACGTAGTAGTAGTAGTAGTAGTAGTAGTAGTAGTAGTAGTAGTAGTAGTAGTAGTAGTAGTAGTAATTGCACTTTCCGTTAACACCTTTTTTTTGCAAATTGCGATATTACACGTGTGTGCGTGTGTGAGTGTGTGTGTGTGTGTGTGTGTGTGTGTGTGTGTGTGTGTGTGTGTGTGTGTGTGTGTGTGTGTGTGAGTGAGTGAGTGTGTGTGTGTGTGTGTGTGTGTGTGTGTGTGTGTGTGTGTGTGTGTGTGTGCGTGCGTGCGTGCGTGTGTGTGTGTGTGTGTGTGTGTGTGTGTGTGTGTGTGTGTGTGTGTGTGTGTGTGTGTGTGCGTGAGTGTGTGTGTGTGTGTGTGTGTGTGTGTGTGTGTGTGTGTGTGTGTGTATGTGCGCGCGCGCGCGCATGTGTGTTTGTTCGGACATATATGGTGATGATGCCCGACCCTTTAAATTTTTTCAAGAATAGTCACGTGCGGTCTACGCATGCGTATACGCTTAAAACCTAAAATTTGCCATAACTTGGGAACTACTGAACGAAAATCAACGAAATTTGGAATATAGGTAGTATTACGTCATCCCCTCACACCGAATACATCAAAGTTATCGCCAACACAATAATTATGACGGAATGCGCATGCGTAGCGGGTTTATAAGTGTTAAATCTTCAAAACTCTATATCTCCTAAACTACTGGTCGTATATGATTATGGCCCAGTGTCATGCGCTGCAATAAGAGAGGTGTGAAGGTGGACTTGTGACTGGAAAAGGTCCCTCAGACCGTGTCACAAAACGACGTAATGTCACAGCCTAAAAAAAAACTTGCAAAGTGTGACCTACATTTATTTACTTCTTTAATCTATTTTGACAGCATCGGACCGGGAGAGAAGAGTCGTCGGAACAACCCGTGGATGGCCTGGAGGAAGCAACTGAGATGCCCGTTACCCAGGAGGTGGAACCAGCGCGCCACGACAAGGAGAGGCTGCAGCTCGTCAAGTTTCGTCCCCACTTCACCAAGACGTCCAGATACCTGCCAACGTTAATGCAATCTGCAACGTGTGCGAGATACACATGAATGAAGCTGTTGTATGCAGAACTTGTTCCAAGCTGGCACATCCGCATTGTTCCCCAGGCTGACAAATGTTCTCGTTGCTCTTTGCGTTCTGCCATACGGCATAAGAGAAAAGAAGCCCACGAAGCCCAAGAAAAACAAGCGAAAAAAATGTGCCTCATAAGTGAAGCCAAACTGCCACCGTTGGCAGTAGGAGACAACGTCAGAATACCCATCCCCAAAGTTGACAGAGGTCGTGCTGATCCAGGACATCTCATAGGCGTTGTGCTAGAAGTCAACCATGGCAAGTACAAAGTGGGAACGTCAACTGGACGTCTGCAAAAGTTGTGCTGTGGCAATCAGATCCAAAAATGTGAACAGAAACTGCTGACAGAAGATCAAGTCCCAGAACAGGAAATTGCCCTCAGATCAGCAGTGACTGGAGAATCGGTCGGGACAGGACAAGGCTTCATCCAGTGCGGCTGCAAGACGGGTTGCAAAACGAACAGCTGCAAGTGCAAAAAAAGGTGAGAGATTGTGCAACAGCCGATGCCACAATAGCTTGACCTGTTGCAATAAGTAGTGTCACAAGAACTCACTGAAATTGTCCCGTCAGTCAATTTCCCATGGTTGCGTTGTATTTTATTACATGTCATTATGTGGCAACTAGTGTTTTTTAAAAATTTTTTAATACTTTTTTATCCATCTGCTCTCATAATAAAATTTTTTTATCCATCTGCTCTCATAATAAAATTCTTGTCAGTGTGAATGGTGAAAAGTACTTACTTTCCATGCAGATTTTGAGGAAACCAGGTCAAACCAGTCGTGCTTCGCCCACAGCGTTTACTTTCCACGATTGTAGTCGTGGAAAGTACACATTCCACGCTAAGGCCCGTGGAAAGTATACTTTCCACGGGAAAACTCGTGGAATCTCAACGCGGTATACTTTCCACGAAATGCCCATTGAAAGTATACATTCCACGATTTTGCCCGTGGAGAGTACACTTTCCACGCCAGTACACACCGCGGCGTTGAGCGTTCACCCGCGTCGCGTGCGGGACCCAGGCCCGAGAAAGACGCACTTGCGGGGCAGGCGAGGTCCCAGGAGTTGATAGACGAGCTGTTCAGGCTGAACAAGGAGATGGAGAGAGGGATATTAGGACTGAGAGAATGCAACGATCGTTTGAAGGTCAGGGTCAACACAGGTTTTTTTCCCCCCCATGATTTGTTGTTGTTGTTAGTGTTGCTTTTTTGGGGGTGGGGGGGGGGGGGGTGAGGTGAGTGTCGTCGAAGCTTTTTCTATTTTTGTTTTGTTATTATAATTTTTGCTGCTGTTGTTGTTGCTGTTGTTATTATTATTATTATTAATATTATTGTTAGGATTATTATTATTATTCGTATTATCATTATTCTAATTATTATTACTATTAATGTTATCACTATTACAGTCATTATATTGAGGGGGGGGGGGGGGGGGGGGGGGGGGGGGGGGGGGGGAACAAGATCCCTCAACGTTTGTACCTCTGGATGATTTCACACTTCGTTATTCGATTTGCACTCAAACTGGATATTGCATCACTTTCGCATGCACCTGCGATATGACATTATGCCGCATAATGTCGATCGAATTTTGTTCCATGTTTGGTTTCAAAAAACGTTTACATGCTGTTGGTGATTGCGTAATTTGTCTTAAAAAAATTTTGTTCAGAATGGTCTGGAGAAAGTAATGTTTGTCAGAATTCATCATTATCATTGTTATTAATATATTTGGGTACAATTAGCTGAATCATGGGAAGTTCAAATTAGAAAGAAACATTAAGTCATGATTACCTTCCATTTGACAATATTGTTTCCACGACTGGTATCAACTTCTCTCTCTCTCTCTCTCTCTCTCTCTCTCTCTCTCTCTCTCTCTTACTCTCCTGCCCTCTCTCTCTCTCTCTTACTCTCCTTCCCCCCCCTCTCTCTCTCTCTCTCTCTCTCTCTCGTTTCCGCACACCAACCATCTCACCCTCAACTAATCACTCCCAGAATGAAGAGAAGGTCAGAGCACAGAGGGGGTCTCTGTGCGAACACGGTCCACTGTTTACGTTTCAGAGGCGCAGAGAGCGGATGAGACAGGCAGAGGGGACACACACCATCTGCACACCTACTGACCACGTCACCAACCTCTCCAGAGCTGAAACAGAGCCTGCATCGGACCCCCGTCTGTACAGAACCACCACGCCTTCCGCCCTTCATACCCCCAACTCCAACCATGAACGTCAAGCAGGCGAAGGTTCCCCACGAGACACATCTGGTGCTGATAGTAGTAGTAGTAGTAGTAATAGTAGTAGTCCCAGAGACCCATCCTCTCCCAGGCCCAGGAAACGTAGCATCATCCCGCAGAACGCCCCGAAAGAAAAGACAAGGGTGGTCGTGACGATCAAGGGAGCAAACCTTCACAGTCCGAAGACGCCTCAGACTCCTCCAGTCGCGGGACCGTGGTGGAGGAACGCATACAACGCAGCAGGCTGGAACCGTACTACTGCCCCTACCACGCCAGACTGCTGCACGAGCAGGCGGCCTCCTATTTCTGCCCCTGTCACAATGACCACCAGACGGTGGATACCAAACTGACCGTGTCTCGGCGCTGCACGTGCTCCTGCCACAGGATGGCCAGGCAGAAGAAGGAACGCTCTCCCTCACGCGCACGGAACAGCAAGAGTCCCACTCAGAGCCCCGCTAGTGTTGAAAACAGCAAGAGTCCCACACAGAGCCCCGCTAGTGTTGAAAAACAACAAGAGTCCCACACAGAGTCCCGCTAGTGTTGAAAACAACAAGAGTCCCACACAGAGCCCCGCTAGTGTTGAAAACAGCAAGAGTCCCACACAGAGCCCCGCTAGTGTTGAAAACAACAAGAGTCCCACAGAGCCCCGCTAGTGTTGAAAACAACAAGAGTCCCACACAGAGCCCCGCTAGTGTTGAAAACAACAAGTCCCACACAGAGCCCCGCTAGTGTTGAAAACAAGAGTCCCACACAGAGCCCCGCTAGTTTTGAAGACAACACAGACGCCAAGGAGGAAGCTCGAAAGGAAGAGCCGCCTTCTTCAGGCCAAGAAACGTCACAAAAATAACATCACAGTTCACAGACTTCATCTGAAAGCTGAACACAGAAGTAGAAAGCGAGGACAATCACATGCACAATGTATCTCCTGCATCTGAAATATAAACACAGAAGTAGAGAGCGAGGACAATGACACGCACAGTGTATCTCCCAGGTCTTAAGCCTTCGTGGAGAGTTAACAGGCCAGTGGTCGTGTTTCCTTCTTTGAACTGCACAGAAAACTGGCTCGTTGTGGTAGCGCCAGCCAGTCCCAGTAACCTGTCCCCTCAAGATTCGTAAAAGAAGTACCCTCAAGATTCGTAAAAGAAGTACCTTCAACACGTAAAAAGAAGTACCCTCAACACGTAAAAAGAAGTACCCTCAACACGAAAAGAAGTACCCTCAACACGTAAAAAGAAGTACCCTCAACACGTAAAAGGAGTACCCTCAACACGTAAAAGGAGTATCCTCAACGCAAAACTAACAACAAAGTACATCACAAAAATTGTTGAGAATGCAATTAGGTAAACAACACAGCATACTGAATGAAAAGCAAACGTCATCCTACGCTATCTAAGTATCATAATAACGCTATCTAAGTATCATAATAAAAGATTCCAGCAATCATTCCAAGGACTATACAGGGATACTTCACTGGAAAAAGAAACGTACAAATTACACAAAATGCAGATAACACAACCAAATCGTTACCATCATTTGAGGACTTTGATGCTCTGTGTTCCCCGTACACCACCGAATACCCCCAGAATGATTCGACCGGCAGCAGTGCAGCGTCGCCTCCAGTGAGGGGTGGGGATTCATGGTATTGGTTCTCTCTGAGAGAGTGAAGGAGCTGCAGAGCGAACTTGGGTGTGACAAAAACTGAGCATCCCCACATCCACACTCAGTAATGTGATAGCAAGTAGACGTCTGACTAAGCACAACATTGATGGCGGCAAAACTGTTAAAGTGAAAACATCACTTCTAATTTTCTTCTGACATAGTACATCATATATGTGAGTCTCACATATACAGTATTGAGTGAATAGATAACGTAAAACGTTTTTGCTCCCAAGGAATTCTATATTTGTCTCTGCGCGTAGATCTTGAATTTCATTCAATGTATTAATCCATTCATCGGCTGATTTGGTCGTTTTGTTACACAACTTTCTATCAAACTGTTTATTTGCTCATTTACGCATTCGTTTTCTTATTTATTCTTTGATTTCTTGGGCCCATGGAAGCAAAATCAGTTTCAGGAAATCATCTGTGAAAACAAATTCAGAAAAGAATTCTACAGTACGGAATTCATTGTTGACACTCTGTAAAAGACCTGACATGAAACTTCTACACACAATGCGAAGCCTTTGGATGCTAAATTCCTCGGCGACTCTAATTGACCAACATCATTCGCCCCGCAATTTCCCCTCCATGAATTTAACCAAACAAACAACAACAACAAAAATGCCTGTATTCAAAGTAAATGCATACTATTGCCAGCACTTAATCACAGCGAGACTTTTACTTTTTTGTTTGTTTGTACACTGGGGAGTCCGCACACAATTCTGACCCAGTGAGTAAAAAGAGTAAAGAAAAACGGGTGGACGAAGTATACCTTGGCGTCAACACAGTTCCCTTGTTACATTTCAGAACAGAGCTGGTCGGTGGAGCTCCTCACTCACGCCCACGGCGGCAGACTATACCACCAGCCATGAAAAAAAAAAAAAAAAACGCGCCCGCTCGCCGGAGGATCACCACCACCGAGACGGACTCCACGTTCTTTACATAGCTTCTCCAGACCCATTTCAGGAGAGCAGGGTCGAAGAACTGCCACACAGACCCACCAGCCGGCCACCGGTAAGGCCGGGGGAAGACACTTCAGACGAAAGCCGAGGCGACCTACCGAAGAACAAGACCCTACATGACGTTACCACCACCCTATGACTCGGGCAGTGACATCAACGTGATTTGAGAAGGTACCTTGGGTATCAGGCTAAAATCAGGCCGTCAGCTGCAAGGCTGAGGAGGAGAGTGAGGTCACAAGAAACGTATGGCCCAGAGTTAGGAGCACCAAGGCGTGAAAGGCAGTCGCCGGATCGTGACGAACGTAAATTCTATTCATCAACGGGAGATGGTCCAGAAATGACGTCACGAGTTAGAGATGAAGACTACGTCGCGTCACCAGAGAGACCAAGAAGAAGAGATACCTATGCTGTCG
>JADBJO010000051.1:1109258-1154258 GCA_016801955.1 Conus betulinus | reverse complement strand
AAAGTTATCCATCCCTACTTCTGGAATGAAACTTGACATCAGTGTGTATAGAATCTTTGTGACAACTAAGTGAACGCACAGAAAATAAATGAAAAAAAAAAACAGCTATACATGGTTTGCAGTTCAGTTAAAGGACAGGTGTTTATGTAAGCGCACAGAAAATAAACAGCGGCAAAAAGCTGTCAACGATCGGCAGTTCACGTAGCCTTCGGGTGAGGTGTGCATACAACTGGCCCACACAGTCTGTCTTCATTGGTCCGAGTCCCTCTAAACTGGTGGCGCTGTATCTCTCTGCGCTCTCCAGGTTTCATCGTTATTCATTCGTTTGGCCATATCACAATTCCCATGATCATTTGAATTACATTCATGAAAATGTATGTAAACAAACACAGAAAATACGCTGTCGCTTCTGCTTCTTGTTGTCTAGGTACTCCCTTCTCTCTCTCTCTTTGCCACGGCTACCTTTGTGCGCATGTGCTTGCAGCGTGTGTATGGATGCGTGTGTGTGTGTGTGTGTGTGTGTGCGCGCGCGCGCGCGCATGTGTGTGTGTATGTGTGTCCATGAATGAATGAGAATGAAAAGGAGAATGGTTGAGTGTATGGGATGAGGGGAGAAGGGAGAGGGGTCCGGGAAAGAGCGTGGCCGGGGGGGGGGGGGGGGGGGGGGGGGAGGCCAAAATCAAGTTGGATGGGCGGGCAGTTCCGGAGGAAGAACTCACCCCTCCGGCTCCGCGACTAAGCAATTATTGTCGTCAGTAGGATGCTCAGTAGGTTGTGTCCTGCGTATGCTGGATCAAAACACGCACCACTGAACACCACTGAAGTGACTCGGCAGCAGTGCAGTGTCTCCTCCGGTGAGTTGTCTCTTGACAACTTGACATTGGCTGCTCCTGGTGGATTGCCGGTGCCGGGGTTGTGGCGGGTCGGGTCGGGCTGTGACTGTAGACAGGGGAAGGGGGGGGGGGGGGGGAATGAGCGGCAATGGGAGCAATGCCACAGATGTAGCACAGAAGATGGGACAGCAAAAAACAAAAATGGAGTGGGCGGGATCTTCTGACACAGAGTGTGAGGGGGTGAGGCGGAGGGGGGGGGGGGGGGGGGGGGGATTCTGACATGCGGACCCCTGGCATCAGACCTATACAGTTCTGGCAACAAGGTGGCTGACTTGGTCAACTGTGGGTTAATTGTACCTCCAACAAATTCGCCCCTCCCGGAATAGGAATAAGTGGATGGGGCCGGGGGGGGGGGGGGGGGGGGGGGGGGGGTGGGGGGGGGGGGCAGATCTTGTCACATACAAGAAAATGTAATGGAGTGTAACGAATAATCCTGGGAGGAGGGGGAAGGGGCAGACCTCACAAGAAAATGTAATTGAGTGTAATAAATAATCCTGGGGGAAGGGGGAGACCTCACAATAAAATGTACTGGAGTGTAATAAATAATCCTGGGAGGAGGGGGAAGGGGGCGACCTCACAAAAATATAGAGTTAGAGTTTATAGATAATCTGAGAAGCGGGAGGGGGCGACCTCACAATAAAATGTAATGGACAGTAATAAATAGTCCTGGGAGGTTGAGGGGGGGGGGGGGGGGGGGGGGGGGGGGGACTGACGTTGTCACATACAATGAGATGTAATTGTGTGTGGTGTAAAAATAACTCTGGGGGAAAAGGGGGAAGGGTGCATACCTCTCAAAAAAATGTAATGGAGTGTAATAAATAATCCTGGGTGTTGGAGGGGGGTGGGGAGGACTGACCTTGCCACATACAATAAAATGTAACTGAGTGTAATAAATAGTCAGTGTGTAACTGTCAGCAGATGTGCTCATGTTGTTTGTATGTCACTGCGTATCACGTGCATATCAACATGTTAGTGTGCTGCTGCCGTGTGTCCATAGCTAGTAGTATGTATGCTCTGTGGTGTTTGCTTTCTGACTGTTTACATATGTAAACCGTTCATTACAGCATGTATACTGACGGTTACCATAAATGATCTGATCATGCTTCATGCAGATACAAGATAAGGATATGATTTCCATTCAGCCAGAATTAGGTTCACGCACGCACGCACGCACGCACGCGAACGATCGCTCGCAAACACACACACACACACACACACACACACACACACACACACACACACACACACACACACACACAGGCACAAACGTGTTTGTGGTCAAAATAAGTTTATTTAAACTGTAGTGTCCAGATTCTGAGAAAAATTAAATCCGAATAGAACCCCGAGATGTTGTCCACAAATTCATACACACACACACACACACACACACACACACACACACACACACACACACACACCATTCCAAGTTATACAAGAGGTAACTTTTGCAATAAAGCATCCGACACACCTGATTTTAAAAAATCCAGCTCGGCAGACTACTACTAATGACTGACTCAGCAACAATAATGAAACATGAATACATCCATACATGTGTGCATAGGAATGCACAAGAAAACTTGAAGTTTTGTTACATATCGTTTTCGACTTTGGGTATCATAACCAACGCTGAAATCGGAAGTGCATCACGTCTATGGCGCATATACTATGGACAACATCGTAGGTCCATGTACTATATCACCGTACTATATATAGCTGCTTGACATACCGATCAGGTATACACATTTCTGCACAGATGGATTTATTGCTTTTCATGTCTCAAGACTTTCGGTGGATTTACTTTCGCACTACTCATTCCTTTTTCTTAAACATGGACACAACCAGGCTCGTATGATCCTATGCCAAGCACCGGCGAAGCCAGCAATATGGGTTGTCGTGTGGCAACTCGTCAGAGGCAACCCTGCACTGCTGCTCAGTCTCTTTGGTGGCATTCAGTGTTGCGCCCGTCATGATTTAGATATGCATGTTTAAGACATCGTAAGTGCATGATTACCTTATAGACCCCCCCCCCCCCCCTTCCCGCCCTCTACTGAAGATAATCATTGCTAAGTTATGGAACCCCCACCCCCACCCTATCAATATACGCATTAAAAAAAAAGGTATTTCAAAGTAAATCTTTGATGATTCATCGTCATCATGTTAGAGGAATCGTTTGCCAGCCCGTGACCCATAACCCTCTTGTTCTCTATATAAGTGCCTATGTACACAATGACTGAATATGACTTCTATTTCATCCTACAATAGGCAGTCCTAAACACACACAGACTACAAACAAGTTTTTTTTTTCCTTCAGTGGTTCAAAGTTCGCATCAAGAACTCTCAAAATTTGATCACTCAGTAACAACAGTGACTCTTCAACTAACCCTGTGAGAATGAGACACAGACACGGATTTTACCGTGCATCAAACAATTTTATCTTATTTCTATTATATTTTCTTCTTCATTTTATTTCATTTTAATCTTTTTTTGCATTAGCAGTGGATCAGCTCTCCCTCCATCAAGGGTCTACCCTCCAACAAGTAACCACGTCTGGTGGCAGACTCTGTCAAGTGACCTTGTCACGCTGAATGACCATTTCCCCCATTTCTTTTCTTAGCTTTTTTTTCCCTGACAGACAACAGAACTGAAAAGACTTCCCTGCTCCACCACACATTGACGCAAAGGTTCAGGGCCACTGAAGATTTCTGACGAGGTAGAGACGGCACAAAGTGTTTAGTATCAGACTGGTACAAATTATTTGACATCAGTCTGGCACAGAGTATTGATGTCAGTTTGGCACAAAGTATTTAATATCAGTCTGACACAGAGTATTGATATCAGCCTGGCACAAAGTATTTAATATCAGTCAGACAAAGAGTTTTGATATCAGTCTGGCACAAAGTATTTAATATCAGTCTGACACAGAGTATTGATATCAGTCTGACACAGAGTATTGATATATCAGCCTGGCACAAAGTATTTAATATCAGTCAGACACAGAGTTTGATATCAGTCTGGCACAGAGTATTTAGTATCAGTCTGACACAGAGTATTGATATCAGTCTGACACAGCGTATTGATATCAGTTCGGTATATGCACAGAGTATTTAATATCGGTCTGGCACAAAGTATTTAAACATCAGAAGAAAAAAATGCAATATACTGCTGAATATGTGGTGTTGTTTCGTCCTTCGATTTCGAAAATGACCAAAACTTCACTATCATATGGAAATCGCTGAGTATGGGTCTGCAGGTGGCTGGTGCGGTTTGCTGGCCATGGGGTTTGAAGTCATGACCTGCGCTTGACTTGGATTACAGTGAGGGAGAGTTGCGCGTCGTCAGCCTCACTCTTTCGCCCCAGTCCATCTGTGTCCAGTGGCAAGACGAAGTTGAGACGGCTGGAGATAGATTGGGGTGCAGTGGATGACCGTGACGTCTTTTGTGTCTTGACACGCCCTGTGCGCTCCACAACGCGTTGCTGCAAATCGCCTTTCTGCCCGTTGAACCACAATGGTTTCTTCCACGCAGTTTGCCGAATTCAACTTCGCATACAAGGTAGACAAGCCCTAGAGTTGAAGGTCGGTGAGCCGTCAACTTACCAGCTAGGCTTGCGGTATGCTCGCAAGATAGTGGAGACTGTGGGGGCGGGAACGTCCAGCTTCCCGTACAAGTGCAGTGCTGAATATGAGAAGATAAGTCATTGCTCGTTCTTCGTCTTCATTGTCCTGAATGTTGTTTATCTTGCCTGAGGAAGACCTAAGAGGTCGAAACGCGTCGTGTTTTGTCTTGTAATTTGTTTGTCCCATTTGTTTGGAGAACTCAGCAATAACTACTTTAAAACTTAGTACTACCGACATCGGTGAAACTGGGTGGGGGTAGTTTTTAGAATCAATGAGATGATTTCTGATCAGGTGGAGAGGGCACAAAATATTCCACATCAGCCTCTCAGACAGTGTCGAACCAAAATCCATCTAACTACTGACACCCAGTGAAACTGGGTGGAGTAGGATCACTGACCGAGAGGAAGCATGACACTTACTACGAGGAGACCTGGACAGCCTTCATCAATGGTCCATGGACTGGCTGCTGAAGTTCCACCCCGAAGAGTGCTGTGTTATGCAATTGGGCCACAACAAGGAAGACTACAGGCACACTATGAAGGAAGCTTGCTCAGATGGAGGGAAAGGCAGGCAACAACTGGCACACACAGAGGCGAAAAAAGACCTAGGAGTGGTGATCGACAGGAAAACTCTCCTTCAGGAACCATGTTGACCAAGCCACGGCTAAAGCAAACCGAACACTGGGCGACATAAGGCGCACGTTGGACTACTTCCCCGACCGTACATTTGTCCAACTGTACAAAAACACTGGTACGACCCATGCTGAAATACGGGCACCCATCCCAAAAGACACTCCAAAAGGACATTGAAGATGTAAACAAAGCCAATAGGGAGGCTCAAAGACAAACCCCTACTCTGAACGCCTGAGAATACTGAAACTGCCCAGCCTAGAATATCACAGACAAAGAGGTGAGATGATTGACACCTACAAGTACCTCACTGGGCTCTACACCACCTCTAGGCCGCAACTTGAACTCCACAGCAGGCGAGAAACCACAGGGAACAGTTTAAAACTGGCAAAAACGCCGTTCCACACTACAACTACGAAGCTCCTACTCCTCCCAGAGGATAGTGTTTTTTTTGTGGAACAGCCAGCCTGAGACAGTCACTGAGGCACACAATTTCAGCACGCTGAATAGTAGGCTCAACGCCCACTGGGCCAACCTCCCAATCCTGTTCAATCCGTAATGCAGTCAGTGAGCAACATATAACCAGTGGAAATATAGACATTAACCAACTAGCCACACATGCTGCACAGTACCTGAAGTTTCTATCGAAGGAAAATGAATAGGCCTAAACGGCCTTCAACACTAGATTTCAAGTTCAAGAGGTGATTCCCATGAGGTCCAGATGGTACAGAGTGTTCAATGTCAGTCTCTCAGAATAAAACTCAACTGAGCTGCTAACATCTATGAAACTGGGGAGAACACGACTTTTTGTACGATTCTTATGAGGAAGAGATGGCACACACACACACACACACACACACACACACACACACACACACACACACACACACACACATCGATATCAAGTCTCTCTGAATAAATGATACTTGAACTTCTGAAATCTGTCAAAAACAGCAGGATGGGATTGTGATATTTGCACACACACACACACGCGCGCGCGCGCGCGCGCAAGACTGGAGAATGTACCTGAGGCATTCAGAGGCTACAGAACACGAATCATGGATATATATATATATACCAGCTTCATCCTAATTTCAGTGCGCATATATCTAAATCAACGCACACACACACACACACACACACACACACACACACACAAACACACACACACTCATACACGTTCGTGCGCGCGCACACACACACAGACACACACACACACACACACTCAAAACTGGAGCATGCACCCCGAGAAATTCAGATGCTACAGAACACTAATTGTACATATATACAAGCATCCTTATAATTTCAGTGCACACACACACACACACACACACGCGCGCGCGCGTGCGCGCACACACACACACAAACACACACACACACACACACACAGCACCATTCAGGCGAAACAAAATATAATGCTAAATAAAGAAAAAGAAAAAAAAAAAATAAGATCATGGAAGAATGCAAGTCCAGAGTAATTTGTGTCACATGTATCTGACCACAGGCTCTGACAATTCAGTCTTGTGGACCAAGACAGTAAGTTTGTGATTTATGGGTCATGTCATAAGGTTCCCTTCATACATACTATCTCTCTCTCTCTCTCTCTCTCTCTCTCTCTCTCTATATATATATATCAGATATATATATATATATATATATATATACATATCAGATATATATATAGAGAGAGAGACACTCAGACTGTTCCATATCTTTTGGTCTCCCTTGCATCCTTAAATGCATCCTCAAGCATAGGCTCAAAGATTGTCCCTTACATTTTATACTGTTTGCGTAATGTTTTTAGTTTTCAACTTTTTTTTCCTCTCCACACTTTCATTTTGTTTAATTCTACTACCTTTCGCTGGCTGCTTTGGGGGTGTGTTTGGATTCTTTTTCGAACCCTTGGCGGTCGGAACACCACCACAGAATTATGGACTGTGGTTGTCTCTATCTGACGCCAAGAGCACAGACACAAACAGTCGTGTTTCTCTGATGAATCTGTTTTCAGCGGACGAAAGGTTTCGGAGCAGGCGATGCATATACATCTGTTCTCGAGAGGATTGCGATAGTTTTTTTTATGCAACTAGTGAAAACGTTTTCATATTTGTGACATAAATTTTCCATTTCACTTCATCTTCAAAAAAAAATTTTTTTTTTCCACTCGATTTCAAATCGTTGTTAACTCAGTTATAATGATGGAAGAATTCTTAATCTGCACTTGTTTTTCCCACTACGTAATTGCTTAGTATTATAAATATATATATATATATATATATATATATATATATATATATAGAAAGAGACACACACCCCACTCGCACGCGTGTTGCTGAGAGAGAGAGAGAGAGAGAGAGAGAGGCACACACACACACACACACACCCGCTCGCACACGTGTTGCTGATCCTAATTTCTACCCAATTCTGTACACGCTGAAGGACGAGCCCAACACAGAGGGCTACCCACTTAAAACACGCACCACAAAGACGCACAACAGGAAGCTAAATGCTCCCACCGCGAGGGCGAAGGTTGCGCAGACGTCGTCGAGTCTCCAGGACGTGAGGCAGACATGGTACAGGCGAAATAATGTTGCGTAAAGCTCAGCCGACCGAGAAGGGCAATGTCAGGGCTGTCATCGCGTCAAAGTCAACTCATTTAAAAAATCATTCACATAACCCTTTAAAAAAAAAAAAAAACACCTTCCGAAAAAATACCAGAAACTTTTGTAAATCTTAGATCAGATGAAAAATATAGAAATTCAAAGATAACGTCAGGTAGGACCATCTCTGAACAAGGTTACCACAGAGTCTGCTGTAAAATGTTTATATTTCACATTATGCAAGTGGCAACACTATAAAAGAATAATTAAAATTTCACTGTGAGTGGTACATGACATGGAATGCACCACAGAGCTTCTTCACCTTTTAAAAGATAAGAATGGGTGTCAAGAGAGTGGCCTGTGTGCAAACCGCACAAGACTACTGCTTTTTACAGCCGACCCTGGAAACATGGCAAAAATTCTTTCAGTTTTGGACGGATTTGAAACAGTTTGTTATTCGTCTGGGAGTACAGTCCTCTTGCCAAAGGTCATTGACGTAAGCATGGGCTTTGGATTTCAGATCAGTGTGCAGGATAGACAATCTGCTGAACTCCTTTGCGGCAGGCAAGCTGATCAACCAACTCGTTGCCTCCAATGCTTACATGGCTGGGAAACCAAACAAAAAACTATGTTGTGTCCGTAGTCTTTGGTCTGACTTAGAGAGGTGTACAGTTCGGATAATTTCAGCAGGTGCGCCCTGAGGCCACTGTCGTGGATTCTGGGGAAAAGGAGGAGGAGGTGGTGGTGGTGGGTGGTGGTGGTGATAGAAAGGTCTGCTGGACTGCCTGGTGACTTGCTCTGCAGAACTGGTTGACGAAGAGACGACTTGATATGAAGACTGTGGCTGCCGCCTGCCTCCACGCTTTCTCTTGATGCCGGTGATGATGCTAGTCTGTGTGGAGGCAGGTCTTTGTTGGGATGCTTGTGCACCTGCAGACCAAACATACCGTACCATCACAACCACTCACACACAAAAAACACACTACATCGTATGCACAGAAAAGCTGAGAACATGCGGAGATAGCCACTGAAGCTGGCGAATGGGTGCAAGCGTGCCTGCGTGCTTGCTTGCATGGTGTGTGTGTGTGTGTGTGTGTGTGTGTGTGTGTGTGTGTGTGTGTGTGTGTGTGCGTGCATGCACACACTCAAATGCATGCATTATGCGTGACATTTTCCTCGAAAGAGAAACGCCTTCAGACGCAGATCTGTATCATGGTTGCGGGAAGATTCTAATTCAACAGCACCGTCACCGACCTGGACTTAGTACCGAATTGAAAGGTAATGTGAAATGAGGCTGGGGACCGTAAACAGGAAAAATAACTAACAAGAAGGGCAACTCTTGCTCTCATGACGAAATAAATACACGCCAAACAATAAAGAAATAGGGTAACCCTTCCTCCAACGACGTAATAAATACTAGGCAAATAACAAACAAGTACGTAACTCTTGCTCCCAGGACGAAATAAATATACGGCCCACAACTCCAAACGAAAGCAGCATTTGTTTGGAGCTGTGAATGTATACCTATTTCACCATGAGGGCAAGAGTTTCCCTACATGTTTGTTAAAGCACGGGATTATTCAGAGTTAGCTGGGAGTGATGAATTATTAAGTAATAACTGGACAATGAAAAATATCATTCTCTGGAAAGTTTCTCCGACAGTCCTGTAGGTTCTATAAAGGCAGTGGTATCTAGCATGGCAATAAATGACGTAGAAATACCTGCAGCTAATTCTGCAGAAGACGATTCCAAAGCCATTGATCTGCGTGGGAACACAGCCGACTGCGCTGACAGTGAGGCTGAATGTCGTAAAGACCTCGCTGATGCCCAGACTCCAGGTCTGGTGGCTGACAGGGGGCGCCCAGAGGACTCTGTGGAAGAGGAGCTGGACCCTCTGCTGGCGGTGGCGGAAGGGCCGGGCCTCTCACTGACCTCCTCCGAGGAACTGAACGAAGGGGAAGTGACCTCGTCTGAAGAATCTGACCGTGGGTTGTTGCCGGTATGTTTGATTCTTCGGATGCTGGAGAGGCGAGTCTGCGTGCCGGAAGATTCTTGTCGTGGTGCTGGCATTGCTAGAAATCACACAGATCGCACTCCGTCTCTAATGCCAGTAAAGTCACACGACACTAGTGTATTCCTAGGAACATGTATCCTACAACTATGAATTTGCTCACACAACACGAGTGTATTCCTAGGAACATGGTTGTATCCTACAACTATGAAGTTACTGACACAACATTAGCGGAGTCCCAAGAACATGTATCCTCACAACAGCAGTGGATTTCTAGGCATTTATCCAACAACTATGAAGTTTCTTATTTCAAAAACCCAACTTCAACGTCAGAGAATCCCCAAAACTGACAAAACTTGTCTCATCTAATTTGCATCCAATCTGAGCACATGACGTGTGTGAATCTCCAGGTAAACATTTCGCCTACGCATGCGAGCAAATGTTGCATAGAGAGTGTGTTGTGGGAAGGTTGGGGGGGGGGGGGGGGGGGGGGGGGGGGGGGAGGGGGGGGGGGGAGGGGGGAAGGGGGTAAGGGGGGGGGGAAGGGGGGGGGGGAGGAGGACTGGGGGAGTGAAAAAGGGACGGTGATGGGGGAGTGGGGGAATTACACATTTGCACATAAAATCCCAGTGTAAAAGACTGATGATGATCCAAGCAAATAGCCATCTGCATTGATGTTACCTCTGAACTGGCTGTCTCAAGCCGAGTTGGGTGTAAACCCAGAACCCGTGGATCAACAACACAATGTTGTTTAGCCGTCACAACCTAAATGAATACTCTCCCCTTACCTTGCCCTTCGCCAGCAGCCTCTTCGCCCGCCGTGAGGTGAGGGTGGGTGTTGGGGTGGGTGACCCAGCGGTCTCCCCGCCTTGCTCTGGCATTGCAGTTCTGGTAGTAGTGTCTGCATAACCACTGGCTTCTCTCTGTCGCCGGGGAATAAATTCATATATCTGGTACGGCCGATCCCTGCCTTCATCTGTTGACACACACACACCAACTGCCTTTCAGCATCTGATCACAAATTTACAGGCATTTGAAGCAACGAGTTGGTTGATTAACTTGCCAAGAGTGCCGCAAAGAAAGAGAGATTTCTATCCCTACACTGATCTGAAACCCAAAGCCCACGGTTACGTCAAAGACCTCTGGCAAGAAGAATGGACTACGCAGACGGATGATAAACTGGTCCGAAATTCGTCCAAACCTGAGAATTTTTAACCATGTTCCTGGGCGCGACCGTAAAGAGAAAGAGTCCTGTGCCATTTGCGCATACAGGTCACTCCTGTTATACCCAATCTTATCTTTTAAAAGATGAAGAAGCTCCGTGTGCATTCCATGTCATGTACCACTCACAGCTTTTAGAAGGTGCATTTTAAAGAGTTATTTGAATGATTTTTCCATTTTTTCTTCTTTGGATGATCTAAGAGTTGACTTCAACGCGGTGACAACCCTGATATGGCCCTTTGCGGTCATTTGGGCAATAAGCAATATTCTCTCTCTCTCTCTCTCTCTCTCTCTCTCTCTCTCTCACACACACACACACACACACACACACACACACACACACACACACAAACTTGACAGAAACAAGACGCGATGCGTGTGTGACATACCACCATCGGCTGAATTCCTCACCTGCAAAGATCTAGATCAGGTGTAGATGCAGCCTAGCTGGTGGGGAAAGGAATGTTCCAAGTTTTAAGAAATGCTGACCTGTCCAAACAAATGCCTCGTCGCCCCAGACATGATGTTCCAGAGAGAGAGAGAGAGAGAGAGAGAGAGAGAGAGAGACAGAGACAGACAGAGAGAAGGGAGTGAAGTCCATCCTTTGCTCGACGAATCTATCTGATTTCCCGTGATTCACACGTCATTTCCTGCTGTAAACTGTGCATCAATTTCCGTACTAGAAGCGCCAAAGAGGCGTGCTAAAGGGAGGCCATCTGTTGCTCTAAACAGGAGCGCCGAACAGGCGTGCTAAAGGGAGACCATCTGTTGCTCTAAACAGGAGCGCCGAACAGGCGTGCTGAAGGGAGGCTTTCTGTTGCTCTAAGAAGACTAGCACCAAATGCGGGACGGAACGCGCATGTGCCGATGACCGAGAAAAAAAAGCTGGTTCCCCTCTTCCTGCCCATCTTCACAGCTGCCAACCATCCCGCTTTCGGCATACGTTATTATGGTCAAACGCACGTCAGTCCGCTTTTCCGCTTGACGTTAAAAAAAAAAAAAAAAAAAAAAATCTGCACAGCGAAAGACAAAAAAAAAAAAAAAAAAAAAAAAAGGAAAAAAAAGTCGTTTATTCGCAGCGTTTGCACATCTGCCGTTCATACAGCCGAAGAGCTGTTTGGAAACTTATTTCTGATTCAGCTTCCTACACTGCCATCATGTCGAAACGACCTGCTGGACCAAAATTAATCCTGAGGCAGAAAAAAAGAAAAAGACTTTAGAACAGAAGTGTAGACTCAGGTTGCTTTCTGCTGTCATGATGGGAGCGGAACTGATCCCAGCCAGCAGTTTGGCCTGTGAAAGTGTTCAGCCTTGTCAGGAAGAACCTTGCTGATTTTCGTGGCACCTCGGGTCAAGATACAACAGAGGCAGGGATGATTCTAAAGTGTAAAAATTAGCCAAGTCATAAGATGAAGAGTAGGGACAGTGTGTGCTTCAAAAATATAAAAGAGCAGCAATGTGTTGGCGGAGACATCGATTCCATGAAAGCATTTGGCTAAAGGAAAGAAAATGAAGTGTCTGGAAGCCATTGTTTTGTTTGGGTGCGATAGCGTATGTATTCCTTTCAACGGTCAGAAATTCCGTTCAATTTTCAGAAATATTCCTCTCAAGTCTCTTCAGAGATTGGCAGCCCAGCATCTTCTTTACACGCTTTGCATAGAACAGGGAATGCATTCGTTGCAGCAAGAAAAAAAAAACCCCAACTTTTATTGTGTGTGTGCAAAGATTCTGGTAGCTCAGTTGTTCATGCGAATTCTGTCTGCCATCCCTGTGAATCTTGTAGGGGTAATATCATCACGAAAAAAAAAAAAATCAGTGAAATGTCTTTTACTCTGGCAGATCTTCTGCAAAAATGAAGGCTGAAATTTTGCCCATTGATATTCTTCTTCTTTTTTGATTCTTTATTTTCACATCGATATATATATATATATATATATATATATATATATATATATATATATCAAATATCGGTTTTAATCTCCTTTTTAATCATATTTTTTAAAACTTATATATATATTATATATATAGTCATATTTGGGGGTTCGCATTAGAAATATGACCAATACAACTGCCTATCACCAAAAAAAAAAAAAAATGATTAGCTGTTCACGTGCCTAATATCCTGATGAGTCACAATGCTAATTTTCAGTGGAAGATAAAACCAAAAGTGTGATTGTGTATATTGAAAAACGAAGACAGGACACTGACAGACAGACAGACAGAAAACAACTCGCTTTATATATCATAAATGTTTGCAATGTCATCGTCATAATTACTGATGGAAGGATTGTTGACTCTCTTTTACGTCATCGTCATAATTACTGACAGGGGGACTGTTGACTCTTTGCCACGTCATTGTCATAATTACTAATGGAAGATGGAGGGATTGTTGACTCTGCTACGCCATTGGCACAGTTACTGACGGAAGAATAGTTTACCAGCACTTGTTTTAACCCCAGCAGATATGCGCAACACACCTTCACTATCTCAGCCACAACTTACCTCTATCCAGATTCACGGGCCGATAGTAGTCTGGCACTGGAGCCATCAAGCTGGCCCAGTCTGGAAACATGTAGGACGCCAGGCCAGGCCGGTACCAGGGGTGTACCAGGGAAGTGGGCGTGGCCGGCTCCGTGGCTCTCTCACTGATCAGAGTGCTCCTTTCATCCGGCCCCAAGGTCTCTGGGTTCACCTCGCGTTTGCACTGAGGGCATGTGGGCCTGTGGTACCTCAGCCAGGGGGTCCACACAGTGGCGATGGTAGACTGCACACAAACATGGTGGACATTGATAGACTGCACACAGACATGACGGACATTGATAGACTGCACACAAACATGGTGGACATTGATAGACTGCACACAGACATGACGGACATTGATAGACCGCACACAAACATGGTGGACATTGATAGACTGCACACAAATATGACGGACATTGATAGACTGCACACAAACATGGTGGATTTGATAGACTGCACACAAACGTGGTGGACATTGGTAGACTGCGCACAAACATGACGGACATTGATGGACTGCACACAAACACGGACATTGATAGACTGCACACAAGCACGGACATTGATAGACTGTACACAAACATGGTGGACATTGGTAGACGACTGCACACAAACATGGTGGACATTGATAGACTGCACACAAACACAGACATTAGTAGACTGCACACAAACATGATATACATAGATAGACAGGACACACGATCCTGTGATCCTATGGTTTGCCGGGTTCGAATCTCCACCACGCTATTTCAGTACAGGTTTTTCCCCTTGGATTTAAAACTGGATCTGATTCCACTTCCTTGACCAGTTTTTTTCCAAATGAGACAATAAACCAAGATTCCATATTGAACGTAAGCACAACATCTTGCGTACACATGAAATCCAATCTCTAACTTTTCAGAGACATGGAGGCCTCTTTGGTATCATAACACGTACAGACACCACATGCCTTCTGTGGAGGAGAGAGTGAAGAACTGCGGGACTGATATTCGATTGAATGACACGG
The DNA here is from genome assembly GCA_016801955.1 of Conus betulinus. NCBI lineage: Eukaryota > Metazoa > Mollusca > Gastropoda > Neogastropoda > Conidae > Conus > Conus betulinus. The sequence goes on along the minus strand of JADBJO010000051.1, from coordinate 1,139,767 downwards.
GGAGCGACTGCATCTAGCATAAGCAGGCAGCTCTTCAGCCGACTCTACCCGGGTAGCCATCAAGTAATATAAACGAGAATGTGGATTGTAAAGCTTGGTTCTAACCAGTCGCTGTATAAATATTCTCGTTAATGATGGTAAATAATTGATCAGAAAATAGTTTGGAAAAGAACAGCTTAAGGACAAGATTTGCTTAACAAACTCTTGTGGTTGAAAGGTGTAGTGTCATGATGTCATGATGCCTTTGAACGTACTTCTGTGTTTGTTTATTTATGTTTATTGAATAAAAATTATTTATACCTACAGACAGGGACCGACGTGAGTGCGCTAGTCGGGTCTCGAGTCCCCTAGTCCGTATGGACCGCGTCATTCCTAAAGTTGTGTATGTGTACATCAATGCACGAGTCTCAATTTCGGTCCAGGTTTAAGCATGACAAGTGTGTGTGTGTGCTTCTACGTGTCAGGTGCATGCCGTGCGTGTGTACATACTTGCATGAGCATGCATGTGCACGTGCAAGGACTCTATGCGTATGCCTCATGTACCATTTGAACATAATGTTTGTACGGGAACTCCTGCACATGCAAGTCTTGAACAATCACCCATTCCGAGACAGATTTGTTTCCATAGACAAAAACAAAACAAAACAAAACAAAAAAAAACAAAAACAAAAAAAAAAACCTACAAAAAACCCCCAAACAAACAAAAACAAAAAAAAACTTTGCCCCTGTCTCCTGCGCACGCAAGTCTTGAACAAACTCATTCCGAGACAGATTTGTCTCCCTTCGAAAACATACCATTTGCCCTCGCCTCCTGTGAATCAAGTCTTAAACAAAGTTATTCCAAGACAAATTTGTTTCCCTTACAACACACACACACACACACACACACACACACACACACACACACACACACACACACACACAGCCCGCCCCGTCTCCTGGACTCACCATGTTGACATGGCAACACGCGCACTCTCTCCCTGTGCACAAAAATCCTCCATGCAGATGGCGCACGTGTCGTAGTGGTCTCCTGTCATATTGTCACAGAACACCATCATTCAGAAACACACAACCTGGTCAACATTTTACTGCGGCAGATTATCTTATCCGATAATGACATAATTATCCCTTTGATTCAAAACTGACAAAATGCTTCCAAGTTTACTAAAATATATTCTTTTCAATATACATTGGCACACACATCATATATGTTTGTGCTAAAAAGGAAAAAAAATTAACCTAGTGCAGACAATAGGTTGTTGTTCTTTTTATCGTTGTTTTGGTTATTGTTGTTGTTGATGTTGCTGCTGCTGTTTGTTTGTTTTTTTTTTTACTACGTGGGCTGATCATTTTTAGAATAAATTTCACTTTTAAAACTTCAAACGAAGTCACAGTACTGGCTTCCCTCAATACACAGAAAATGATGCTTATTTGTTGTCCTAGTCTCGTTTTTCTCTTCTTTGTTAACGTGTCTTCTGTATTACTGTTGCCGGTATTGCTTCAAATCTTGTTTAGAAAGTTTAAGTTGCTTAATATGGATAAACATTAGATTGAAAGTCAGGTAAGGAAAGGTAATGATGCCTACAGCCCAGCCGACCACCAAGGGCCATATCAGGGCTGTCACTGCGTTGAAGTCAATGCACAAGTAATAAAAAACCAAACAAACAAACCACACATCTCATTCATGCAACCCTTTTAAATACACCTTTTAAAAAATGGACATTTTGTTAAAAATCTTCCTTCTGTAAAATCTTCGATCAGATGAAAAATTGTTGATCTCTTTCAGAAATTCAAAGATCACATCAGGTGGGTCATCATCTCTGAACAAGATTATCATGGAGTCTGCTGAAAAATGCTTATATCAAATTGAAGAACCGCCATGTCGTGGTCAAACCATTCGTAAACTGAGGAGGAAAGATATATAATTATGTGACACACTGACCATCCTGGCTTCAGGGTCGGAAGTTTGGGTTTGTACCCATGAAGTTACATGCTCCGTAAAAGAAGACTGTTGCAAAGGGAAGCCAAAAAGGCAATTACTAGCACCAGTGAAAAGGCGATTTACACGTCCAGGAAAAGACCAAAGGCACTATGGCTGGTGAATGAAGACAGTCACCATGACCAGTCAAAGAAGACAGTTTCTATGCCCAGTAAAAGACAGTCATCATGACCAGTCAAAGAAGACAATTCCTATGACCAATGAAGACAGTTACTATGCCCAGTAAAAGACAGTTACTATGACCAGTCAAAGAAAACAGTTACTACGACCAAAGAAGACAGTTACTATGCCCAGTAAAAGACAGTTACTATGGCCAGTCAAAGAAGACAGTTTCTATGCCAAGTAAAAAAAGACAGTTTCTATGCCAAGTAAAAGAAGACAGTTTCTATGCCAAGTAAAAGAAGACAGTTTCTATGCGCTGTAAAAGAAGACGGTTACTATGCCCAGTCAAGGAAGACGGTTTCTATGACCAGTAAAACAAGACAGTTACTATGCCCAGTCAAAGAAGGCAGTTACTGCAGCCAGTAAAAGGAGACAGTTACTCTGTCCGGCTAGTAAAAAGAAACAGTTACCATGGCCAGTAAAAGGAGACCATTACTGTGTCTTGTAAAAGAAGGCAGTAACTAAGGCCAGTAAAAGGAGATGGTTACTGTAGTTACCAAAGGAAGGCAGTTACTATGGCCAGTAAAAGGAGATGGTTACTGTAGTTACCAAAGGAAGGCAGTTACTATGGCCAGAAAAAGGAGACATCGACTACGGTCAGAAAAGAGCAGCATTTACTGTGGCCAATGAAAAAAAAATGCAGTCATCATGTCCTGTAAAAAGGAGACAGCTGCTGTGGACAGTAAAAGGAGACAGACACTATAGCTAGTAACAGGATGTAGTTTAAATGTCCAGTAAAGAAAAGGTAGTTACTACATCCAGTAAAAGGAAACAGTAACGGCGACCAGTAAAGGAGGGCAGTCATAATAATTTAACAGACTACCGTGCTGCACGCTGTTAAAAGGGGGAAAAAAAAAAAAAAAACAGATTTCAAGACGTTTGGGCAAAAAGACAGATGTAATTCATAACGTCTGCTGTCAGGACGACTATATACTGAAACAGCCCCCAACATTCCCAAAGAGAAGGAAGAGCGACGAGGACATTGGAAAATAAATGTCATGGCAAGAAAACATAGGAAGGCTTCAAAACCCGGCCATCCCCACTTCCAAAGTTCTCTCTGTTCAGTAGTAGCGCCCAGTACAGAATTGTGTTACCGCATCGTGTCTTCTTTTTAGCCTAACTGTTCTCTCTTGTTCACATGTCGGTTCCTGTAGTTCATTGGTCATGGGTTTTACAGTTTGCAAATCAATTCTGGTGCAATTGGTCATGCTCTCTATCACTAGCCATTTCCAAAGCTTATCATACCCTAGAGTTACATGTTTATTGAGAACCTTCAGGCTTAAAATAAACAAACAAAAAGAACGGAAAAACAACCTAATTGCATCCAGCACACTTGAAAGGCTCAAGGCGAGTGAGTGCATGAACAAGTCAATATGTATGTGTGTGTGTGCGCGCGCAATGTGTGTGTATGTGTGTGTGTGTGTGTGTGTGTGTGTGTGTGTGTGTGTGTGTGTATGTGTGTGTGTGTGTGTGTATGTGTGTGTGTGTGTGTATTCCTACCTCTCTTAAACCGTCTTTGTTGCAGACTCCCTTTATGATTCCCACATGAAGACCAGCACCAGTAAACCTGTGAAATGTAGACAATTCACATTAGCATGCATTGGTCTATTTACATGAACGCATGGGGACAGCGCGCAAAAATACCCAGTACTGTCAATCAAACGTTTGGCGCAAGCTGCTCACCATTCTCAAGTGTGTTCACCTAAAATGTTGCATTGATATCATCACCATAACGTACAATAAAATCATTACCGAAAGCAAACTGACCTTACACACACACACACACACACACACACACACACACACACACACACACACACACACACACACACACCGCTTACTCAGAACAGATTTCCATGCAAGCGCAAAAGCGCCCACCAGGCTTGGGAGAGATAGCAGACACCTGCAGAGTTAGAAAATCTGAGCATCCAACGTGGATGAAAGTTATGCGCGGTTCCAGCCTTTCCATTTGAAGCCATTACACCCACAGTAACTCTACAAACAAGCTGGCCAGAGAAGCAAGGAAAAAAAAAAAGAAACAACCTACAACTATATGACACTTCAAGGATTCAAACCCTCAACCTCCCAGCCAAAGTTTCTATGTCAGACGAAGCTAGAAGTAAAGCGGTTCGTCTTCCAGCGTGATTACGCCAGGCTTAGGTCTGCACAGCTCCATAGCCGCACCACTCGCTAAGCTGAAAAAAAAAAAAATCCATGAAACCACTACAGGGCATGGTAGATTGATACAGCGGTGACTTCAGTGAAGGGATTCTGTCTCCAGTGTTTCCCAAAGAAGGACTTCGAAAAGAGAAAATAAAGACAGTTGCGGCATAGCGCGCACACATTTTCTCGCCGTAAATGAAACAAAAACATTAGAAAAAAAATGATATGAATAAAAAGATAGATAAAAATAACAGGGGAGACAGTAAGAGCGGAAAAGGAGAAAACCACACACATTCTTAACTTACGCACACATTTGCTCGTCGTAAATTACAACACTATTAAGTAGTAAACTATATACATACATACATACATACATACATATTCAGGGTTCCTACAGACTTGCAAGAACAAAATTCAAGGAGTTTTCAAGGGGCGTTTATTTCACTTCAAGGCAAGAGGTGGCAGGAAAATTAAACCATTATTCTTTTAAAACTTCATTTTTTTGTTTATGTAAAAAAAAAATGAAAAAAAAAACATATTTGGGGCGATTTCAAAGCTCTTGTGTGATTTGGGGACTACAAATGGAGGCATAATGAAAAATGAAAAAAAAAGGTTCATGACAAGAACCGTATTTGTATCATAGCAGACATGTTAGGCACTTGAAACATGACTTTTCTTGTTTTGCTGAGCTACAGTAACGCAGTTACAAAAGGATTTTTATATGTTGTTTTGCTGAGCTATAGTAATGTAATTAAAAAAAGGATTTTTATATATCTAAACTGCATTTTTTTTTTTTTTCAATTTTTTTTCCATATGGTGGCCATCCGGCTTCGTGTTTCAGTGCTTTTGAATTATTCCAATAGAAATAGCAAATAATAAGTGCTGTTTTGACTTACAGATAAACATAATTGCATGCATAAATCATTTCTGATCGAAAAAAAAAAAAATCACCAAGCTAGCTAGTCTGAATCCAGAGATTTTGTAGTCTTTGCACATCAACCATTGTTGAAAAAAGTGATTTTGAGAAAACAGCGTTTAAAAATGAAGTTAAGCAATTTTCACAGACACTTCCTTCAAATAAAGTCCTTTTTTACTTAAAAAAAAAAAAAAAAATAGACAAAATGAACACCACAGATGGTTTCAAACAGACTTTCTTGAGCACAAAAACAGATAAAATCCAAAACACGATTTTTTGAAAGAAAATGGTCAAATTTTCGTGCCACCTCTCCCTTTAAGGCCACTCTATTTGCTTAAAAATGAAAAAAAGGATTGGCAGTTTGATTTTTCTGCGTTCAGGCTGATGAAAAACAACTATCTTAAAACAAATTTTTACAAACATTGTCGAGATCCTGGATTGTCGTCGGCGATTTGACCAAGGGAGATAATTTGCAACTTCATCAATTTTGATGAAGTTACAAATTATCTCACTTGGTAAAATCGCAGACGATCTAGGATCGCGACGATGTTTGTAAAAATGTGTTTTTAGATAGTTTTTCATTAACCTAAACGCAGAAAAAAAAAAATCAGGCCGCCATTTCGTTTTGCCACATTAAAGATTTCTGGAGCCGATGGCTTAATTTTCAAAGGTTCTCAAGGAGGTTTGGTCAACAGAACCACATTTTATTGATTTTCAAAGGTTTTCAAGGTCTTGAAATTCCCTGTCAGAATTCAAGGAGTTTCAAGGAGCGTACGAACCCTGTACATACATACATAAATGAATAGATTAGTCAATAAATGGAGGAGGCATTGAGCGGGAAAGAGAGAGAAAATCACGCATTCTTAACTTACACATCTCAAGAGAAGTACGAGTGTCACTATGGTCATGACGCAGGAACCAATCCATATCAGGTTCGTCACGTCTACCGACACAGCGGGTGGTGAATTCAGCTTCACCCTGACCTGTCTGCACACAAAGAAACATGGTCAACAATAAAGACACCTGGAGAAACGGGATATGCAGTTCAGACAACATGTATTGTGTACTGACTTTGTCAAAATGAAAACCTTCCATTTAAAAAAAAAAAAAAGTTGGGTAACTCTTGCAAGAAGATTCTCTCCCCCCCCCCCCCCCCCCCCCCCCCCCCCCACAGTTCGAACTTGTCCTCAATTTGTGAAAGGGTGGCAAATTATCACCTCGGAGCATCAAGTGGCTGTTAGGAGCTCGGCCAGCTGAAATTGTTTAGTAAATAAAAACAGTCAATTCACTGGAAGAAGGGGAGGCTTTGGCTCGTTCAGTCTGCACTTGCTGCAGGGCACCGTGTTGATGCTGTGGTCAGGATGTCTTTAGGATAATTACTGTGTGAAAGTGACCCCCGAAGTCGTCGGGAGTTTTCAATGTCCTTTGGTGAGAAGTGGTTGTTTGCTAAGCTATTAAGGAGGGATGTGTGTTAATGTTGATGTGTGGAGGAAAGTAGCTAGAGAGGAATTCATTGTGGATGCGAACAAGATGGGAAGAGAAGTATCATGGGAAAAAGCGTGGCCGAGGGGAAGTTCTTTTGTTTATATCCCTATATAAACTGAACGGAGAACAAGAAGCGGCAGACAAGACACGGTAAGAGAGAGAGAGAGAGAGAGAGAGAGAGAGAGAGAGAGAGACAGAGACAGAGACAGACAGACAGACAGACAGAGAGAGAGCAGGACAGATTGGGTCCGAAAGAATGCGGTTTGGGTGACAGAAGTGGATGCAAGGTCTTTAATGCAGAGCTTAAGCATCCAAGAAAAGCTGAGAAACAAAGACTCGGAGGTGTGGGAGAGAAGAAACTAACACACCTGTCAGCAGGTTCTTATTCTTATTAAGCGCGAGAAGTTCCAGCACGCTTGTTTGTATGTGCCCACGGCATACTAGCTGTACCATGATCTGTTGTTATCCTACACACAGGCACAGGACTGGACGACCCCGTGGTGCCAGACACGGTGCCAGAGACCGTGTGAGCTCACTGACCTGTTTGGTGTAACTGTAGTTGTGCGCCAGCAGCATGCCGTCATGGTATCCCACAGACACTACCATGATGTGCACCTTTGGTGCCTCTGCAACACACACACACCAACTTCCTCAGGTGATGGGGAAAGCTCAGAGGTTAGGTATCCTCCCACTTCACCTTAGAGACCCAAATAAGCTTAGGAGTCTCTTTTTTTTTCCCTTTTAACGGGCAACACATGAAGAAAAAAAATCCAATGATCAACATTAAGAATGTACATAAACGTCATACAAGGTAGGTTGCAAAACACGTTACACACCTTATCTAAAATCCATGAAATCATGATATTTGGAGCATCACATTGTTCTGGTCAGGCTTTCAAGGTCGAGGATACCATGCAAACGTTAAGGGAAAAAATAAATACTATGTATGATAAGCATTAATCCTGTAATGATTTGATATATGGAGCTGCATATCAAGGAGCCTATTTTCTTTAGTAGTTTGCATTCTTCTCTCCATCAAGGACATAATTATATTTCTCCGTTTTATATCTACACTCCAGCTCCTTCAGAAACATGTTTAGGTTTTGTTTTGTTGATTCTACATTTGCAAATAAAATATTTTCCCTTTAGAATCATCGGATCTAATTTTTTTTTTCGTCAGTGCCAGAGAATATAATCTCCACATTAAGGGACAGTCTTTCACAGTGTGGAGAAATCACTTAAAAAGAACCGTTCCCAGAAAGTATGCGTACACTCACAACCCCGCAGTCACTCTTAGTCATGTGCAAGTTGGTGCGATCTGGTGTGACACTTCAGTGACAGGTCTACCACAATGCTGCGGCCTCGAGACAATGACTTGGTTTCGGGCTGACCCATACTTTTCGTTTATGAACAAATCTTCGTCTAGAGCCTTTGTGGATGTGGTGATGCAGATGAGACACCCAGGTCAAACTCAAAACATTCCATCCTATATGGGAAACAATCAGAAAACATCCAATCGTACATGGGTGTAATAATCACATAGCTGAATCACATGGTTGACACACATCATATTTTATCCAATCGTACATGGGTATAATAATCACATAGCTGAATCATATGGGTGACACATAGTATCATATACAAAAAAGACTAACAGATCAGATGCACTGGTCGGATGTCCTGTCGTATACCGTTGTGGTCATAGACAGCAGATTCACTGAGGACACATCCTTCTGTACGTGGGTCTAGTCACGCGGATCAGATACACGAGTCAAACCTCCTGTCATACATGGCTGTGGTCTTACAGGTAAAATCTACCGGTAACGTGTCCTATCGTCTTCATCTCATCTCATTCCTGTGACCTAAGTGGTCGTAGGGGGAGGCGTGAGGGACGACTCCGTCGATTTTCGTCTCTATCCTGACCTGTCCTCTGCTTCTCGCAGGAGAGTCTGGTAGCCTGAGGTTTGTCCATTCTATCACGTTCTCCGACCAGCTCTCTCTCTCTCTGCCTGCCTCTGCGCCTTCCTCCTTCAAGCGTGCGCTGCAGGATTGTCTTTGCCAGCGAGTCTTGTCGTGTCACGTGGCCAAACCACATCAGCTTTCTCCTCCTAACTGTAGCCAAGAGGGGTTCCTGTGGTCCTGCCAGTGTGGCCACCTGCTCTCGGACAGAGTCGTTGATTCTGCGCTCTGTCCGGGAGATGTGGAGCAGTCTACTGTATGTTCTTTTTAAAGGGTTGGATCCTTCTCTCCAACTCTGCCGTCAAGGTCCAGCTCTCACACCCACACAGGAAGACTAAGCGGACTAGGGCTTTGCATAGCTGGAGTTTCGTTGGGGAGCTGAGCATGTTGCTTCTCCACAGCTTTGTGAGCTTTGCCATCGCTGTCCTATCGTCTATGGGTATACTCACCAAAGTCAGACACAGTGGTCAAACATCCTAACGTATTTGAGTTTTGTCTCACAGATCAGACACACAGGTCACGCGTCCTGATAAAGATGCTTTTAGTCACATAGGTCAACTCCATGGATCAAGCATTGGATATAGTCCCACAGGTTAAGACAAAAACAGCTGGGGCACAGACACAGTCACACTGATCACAAACACGGGTTAAACATCCCATCACACATGAATATCATGTAGAAGACCCAGACCGAAGGTATTGTTCTTTTAGACTTGACATCATCGATTGTGGTAATGGAAGGGAGGACGAAAAAGGGAGGGAAAGCTGACAGTTTTTTTAGACACCACCCCCCCCCCCCTCTACTCAGACCCAGGCCACTCACCTTGCCTCTTCTGCAGAAAAGTTTGTTTAGCTTCATCAGCACTGTTGTTAGGTTCATCTGCACTGTTGTTAGGTTCATCTGGACTGTTGATAGGTTCATCTGGACTGTTGTAGAAGACTGCCGCTGCAAACCCGGCCCGCTCTACCATCACCGCCTGAAACAGGAGTCAGTGAGGGAATCGACAAACAGTGGAGAATGGAGACACACTTGGAAGAATCGTAGCTAACAGCTGTTGGTCCATGCTACTTTGTATCGCCAAACCCGCTGCAACAAGTCTTTTTTGTCATTGTTTTTAAAACCAAGGCCATAGACGTGGACAGGTTATTAAAACTGAGGTCACCACGACAGCAGGGCATGAAGGGCACAGAATTTGAGACTTTTTTCTTTTAATGCTGAGCGATGAGAATGATGAAATAAAGATGAAACTATTGATTTCCGTTCTGGTCTGAGAGTGTTTGGTAGGGCTGTACTCTACACTTACTTTCCTAATAATTATATCCCTGCGTCAACCAGGCCCGAGAGATAAAGACACCTGCAGTGTTGGTCGGAAATTTGAGCAACACTCTAAAAGACGCATCCATTTAGTGGATGAAACCCGACTATGTGGTCCCAGTCTTCCCAGTTGAGCCCGTAGCAAACTCTGGGCAGGAGCCGGTCGGGGCAGAAAAATTCCACATGGCTCTGATGGGAATCGAACCCACGATCTCCCAGCCGGGAGTTCGCCAGGCTAACCACTTTGCCACGGTGGCTGGTGCAAGAGATCATTTCTGGTTGCAGTATGATGTAACTTGATTGATCTTTTTAATACCTGACTTTTGCACCAGTTAACCTTTTTTCAAGACTCGAGTTTCCACAGGTTTGAATTCACGCTTTCAACATAGATTTCAGGTAGCCGCTACACCACCTGTTTGGGTTAACCTCTTCAAAACAGGACTCAGGTGAGCCATTTCAACACCTGGCCTTTGCAGGCCCAAGCAAACACACTCACACCTTACCTTACACAGACGCAAGTTAACCCTTACACTACCATACCTTGCACAGGCCTCTGTTAACCCTTTCAACTCCTGCCTTTACTGTAGACACCAGTAAACCCCTGGCTTGGAGAGACATAGCCCTTTCAACACCCGATTTTCCACAGGCTAAAGTTAAGTTAACCCTTTCAACAGCTGCTTAAATTAACACTTTCAGCACCTGAGGGTTGCACATGTTTTCAATTCACACTCACAGCATCTGACTTTTCACAGGCTTACGTTAACCTTTTCAACACTTCACATGAATCAAGTTCAACTTTTCATCACTTGGCATTCCACAGGGTTTGTGTGTGCCATTATGCGAGTATGTTAATCCTTTCAACGCTTGACTGAGTCTAGTGTTAACGAAACGAAACTTTGTTTCAGTGTAATGTGTAATGAGATAAGCAATCTAATGCTTTTTCCCGCCAAGAGAGAACTCTCGAGTTCAAAGCACAATTGGTTCTACAGTAACATATTGCAATGTTGTGGACAGAGAAGGCAAGAATTTCCATAGGAGTATTCCAGTAAATAGCATGCCAGAGTCCTTCCAGGATAAAATGGGCACTGCTTGCTTTGGTGCTTAGACATTCTGCCCCTTCGCCAACACCCCCCCCCCCCCCCCCCCCCCCCCTTCCGTGAAATAGTGCCCCTCCCGAACTAACAATTAAAGCAGAGTGTTGTTTGGAGTACTTCGCTTCTATATCTTATATAACTGCATTTCCATTTGTTTAATATATCAAACACACAAAAAATGCATGCGTGCGCGTGCATGCGCGCGAGCCCCGTACGTGCACGCACTCACACGCACACACACACACATACACAGAATGTACGCGTACATGCGCATGTTACCCATAATCAAACACATACACGAACAAAAAAAAAAGCATGCACACACATACTCATGGACACTCAAATGCAAGCATACACATGCGCGCGCGCGCACACACACACACACACACACACACACACACACACACACACACACACACACACGCAGACACATACATATATAAGCGTATGCACGTACACACACATGTGCATGCACGCACGCACGCACGCGCGCGCGCGCGCGCACACACTTATTTTACGCCAGACTCACCTTTTCATGGACTGTACAGTTTTCGAGGGCCACAACAGCAATCAGGTCATGTTGACGTCACCAGGAGGGGAAGGGACGTCATCACTGCAGACGTCATCATGGGGAGCAATGTACACTGCTTGGCCCTGACGACACACAGGAGGATGTCAAGTCTTGTTGTTTGACCGAATGGTACATCTTTGAGCCATGTAAGCGTTTTGAGGCCTACCATCAACTTGAGCCAGCATTTAATGTCAAACTGATAATTGATTCAAAGAATAACTCCCCACCACTTACTTCCCTTATTTTGGGGGGTTTTCACCACAGAATAATCTTCAAATACATGCCCTTTCCCTTACTTGATACACATTTCAGGCCTTTGCACTCATCCGTGACCCTATCTTCGCACCAGGAGGTTTCCCCAAAATAGACCCATTTAATTTCAATCTGTGTAAATAGACCCATTTAATTTCAATCTGTGTGCTTGAAACCACCTGGCTTGTGGCCTTGAGGGTCATTTGAAAGAAAATGAGGAGAATCAACTTTAAGACACAACAAAAATTCTCAAAACAATCCAGCTGCGGCAGTCTATAAATACTCGACTCCTTAGGCAAGGCCTTGGCGCATTCATTGTTTGTGTGCAACCTGTCATGTCACTTACAATCAGTCCACCAGGGGAGCCGTTGAAACACGAGTGGCATTGTAAGGCATGGTGGTGATGGTAGAGTTGTCCTCAATGTTGATCTGAAACAGGGCATCACACACAGGGTCCTCAACACAATCACCATTACATCATGAATCATATCAACGAAAACGCAATATAAGAGGAAAAAAACTTAGTTTAGAGGCCCCCATTTTTTGTGTTGATGAAACCGACTGGCAGCTCTCAAAGACAGAACGGCTGCTCCGTTTGTGACAGCACGATTCAACTATTGAAATCAATATAGGGAAAAAATGGGGGGGGGGGGGGGGGGGGGGGGGGGGGGGGGGGGATCTGAACTAGAACCAGTAACTGGCCCAATGCCCGTCTGGTATATCTTCAAGCTATGCACACGTACAACCGGCTGAATGTTCATAACTGAAAAGTTCCGTTCATGTTAGTTGTAGAGTGAGGTGACTGCAGGCGGAAATTGAAACAAATTTTAAAAGATTTTGGAATAACTCTGCCAGTCAGTATGGTCAAACGAATTACAACTTAAAACACGACGCGTTTCGACCTCTTAGGTCTTCGTCTGGCAAGAGAAACAACACACAGGACAACGAAAATGAAGAACGAGCAATCACTTATCTTGCCAAATTCGGCGCAAGATGGGCGCTAAAATTCTTCATTTTCGTTGTTCTGAGGAGGCCATCGTTTATCTTGCCTACGCCTGAAGAAGACCTACGAGGTTAATACGCGTTGTGTCTTGTCTTTGTCCATGTTAACTGGCGGCTTCATTTCAAATACCTTTTTAAAATCTCTTCACATTCTATACTACGTCATACCAAAGTTCACTCCTGAGTGAATTCCAAGCTCTTTGGATTTTTTTTCTTCAAGAAAACGATGACAAAGGCTAAACGGTTGCAACAGGACACCTTCGTTGTTTGTGGCTCGTTTCTTTTCTCTTCCTTGTGTCATGTTTATAAACCTGGTGAATGTTGACATCCTTAAAAAAAAAAAATCTAGTTGCCTACTCATCTCAATGGAATCATATTTGTAATCAATCTGCTTTGCTAAAATTTGTCTTTGTATTGTCGCACCTGTCTGCCTGCCTGCCCCCCTTCTCTCTCTCTCTCTCTCTCTCTCTCTCTCTCTCCTGTTTATAAAGAACATTTGGCAGTGTAAACTTCCGGATGAATGTCTCTGTGTTCGAAGTTTTTTCCTTTTTTTTTTTTAACTGCCACCCCCTTGTTAATTTTTTTCCATTTATCTTAACCGTTTCTCGTTTCTTTCTATTCCCGGTGTAATGTTTAACACAAAGCTAACAAATCTATGTTTAGTTAGTGATCACTTCTTCAAGAAAGAATTCAATTTCAATTGATCTGTTCTGAAATGCATCTTTTTGTTGTATTACATCTCCGCCCACCATTTGTTTTTCTTTCGATTCATTCCAGTTCTTGTTTTTCATCGTTCTGTTTCCTCTTGTTTTGTCTCATTTAAATCCGACAAATCTACTTGTACCTACTCACCCATTCATCCATATTATGCAGTGAATTCCTGTTCTGTTAGACTCACATTCGCTGCAAAGAAAGCCCAGTATTCCCCTTCCACTGGCCCTCTTTGTATCACTAAAACACCTCCGATGTAAGAACCTCAGCTATGAGAAAACGCCGCCTGTAAGGAAGACAACCTCGTTTGCGCCCGTGATGTCTTCCCTTGACATTTACCCACTACTTCCGTCGTTCTCGTCATTCGTTCTTCTGACGGTAAAGATATAGGAAACGTACCACTCAAAAACTTCTTATATGCGAGGTAGGTTCCCTTTGATATAACAACCCTCAGTATGAGACAGCCACAACTGAATCTCACCTCGACTTTCTTACAACTGGGGTATAACGTCCTTCTATTTTCAGTCAATGTCTTTTAAAACTCATCGTTTTGTAATAATCAGCTAACCAACATGAATTTGGTCTCAGTGTACAATCAGCTAACAAGTAATCCTACACATGTCTTTTCTAATGTCTTCTTTTTCATCAGGTTACTCTTATTTACCACTGGAAAAGAGACTTATGATGAGAATACATACCACTTGAATGCTGTGGCTGTCGTGAGCAACAGCTACGTTGCTCATACTGGTGACCAGGACCAGCGTAGAGCAGAAGATCCAGCCGAGACACGTGGTGCGGTATGCTCCTGTCAGGGCCATGGTTCTCCACAAGTCTCTGAAATACCAGTCTGTGACTGTTAGTTTATACTGTGGACTCCACAAGCACAGAATATGGGTTGTGGCTATCAATCAATGCCTGTCGTGTGCGCAAGTCTGTGCAAGCGTTGCTAAGGAGGGGGAGAGATAGGAAGTAAGGATGCATTTGAGCCGGTTTGTTTGTGTGGAGAAGAGGAGTACGAATATATTTTTTTCTTTCAGTACAGAAACAAATAAATACTGTAGCTATTTATGAGTATACTTACTTCGGCCCATAGCTCAAGGGTGAGCATAGGCCAACGGCAACACTCGGTTGTGGGCTGCTCATTCAATGCCTGTCCAGTTGGTCCCCTGCCTCTTTATTTTCTGCCTCAGTGTCTTGCCTCCAGCTGCTGCGAGGTCGGCCTCTCTTCCTTTTCCCCTGCGGGTTCCGTGTCAGGGCTTGGCGTGTGGTGTTGGATGCTGGCTCTCCGACAGTATGTCCAATCCAGCCCACTTCCTCCGCAGAATCTGCTTGGCCACTGGTTGTTGTCCTGCGTGCTTCCATAGATCTTCATTGTGATCTTCTCTGGCCATTTGATTTTGAAGATGCACCACAGACAGGTGTTGATGAAAGTCTGAATTTTTTGCTATGTTGCCTTGATCATTCTCCAAGTCTCGCAACCGTAGAGTAGAACCGACTTCACGTTTGAATTGATGTGCAGTTTTATCGTCCTTCTGATTTCTCATGAGGCCCAGATGTTCTTCAGCTTGATGAATGCTGCTTGCGCCTATCCTAGCTATGTCTCGGTCGGTGCCCCCCTGCTTGTCAACTACACTTCCCAAGTAGACAAAGGAATCTACTTCCCTGATAGGCTCGCCTCCGACTGTGACTGGGCTGCTGCCTGTGGTGTTGATCATCAGCTCGGTCTTCTTGTTTATCTTCAGTCCTGTTCCTGCTGATGCTGTCTCAAGGCGGGTGGTCTTGTCCTGCATCTGTGTGCGACTTGGGGAGTGGAGTGCCAGGTCATCAGCAAAGTCAAGGTTATCTAGCTGAGTCCAGAGTGTCCACTGTATCCCATTGTTCCGCCTGTTGTTGTGGTCTTCATGATCCAGTTATGTATGAGTATGCATGTGTTTAATATTTAGCTCCAACCCGTTTATCCATTAGTAAGAAATGTTCCGATTTTCATTCTCAAAGCAAGTGACACAAGTGAACAATGCGATAGTACTCAATTAAGGTGTGCGTGTGTCTGTGTGAAAGGACGTGATGGTTTATGGCCCTACCGTCTTCAGATCTCGGTGATTTTTCGTTCACGGTCAATTTTAGTAAGCCGGTATAAACATTTCAATGGTGACTATGTTGCAGTATAGCCTTGCCTAAATCGGTGATATCTTCATAGAACATTACTTACAATGTGATATCATCATTCTTGCTTTTCTTCTCTCTCTCTCTCTCTCTCTTTCCTTCTTTGTTCCTTGGCACACAACACACCCCTTCCCCTACTCCTACCCCCCCCCCCCCCCCAACTTCACACCCCCCCCCCCCCCCCACCCCAGGTTCACCATCGGCAAGACTTGCCGAGTGTTCGTGTGGCCTTTTTTTTTTTTTTTTTTTTTTTATCCCACCATTAAAATAGCCATGGCGCATTCGGTCTGCTGGGATGAAGTCTACACAATACCGGAGCGCGTGCGCGTTTTGTTTACGCCATGTGTCACCACCCCACCGGTTTAACTCAACGTGGCCTGCTCTTCTCCGGACGATGGCATGTGATTTAACGTGCACGAGACCTCTGTCAATAGACCTGTTGAGGGTGGGGTGGGGGTGGGGTGTATGTGTGTGTGTGTGTGTGGGGGGGGGGGGGGGGGGGGGAATCAAGGGAAGATAACGCCTCTTTGCAAACAGAGTTGCCTTTTTCTCAGTTTCAAGGTCAAAATCACTGCGCTATATGAGCATGCAGGCGTTTGGTTTAAAGGACAAAATCATATCAAACCCAAGACATACCGATCTGAATGATCCACAATAACGATACGTGACGTTGAACTGCTTTTTTTTTTTTTTTTTTTTTTTCACGCAGCGTCTGTAATACGGGCACATCGTTCACATCCCTGTTTTGGCACGCTCGCTCTGTGAAACGTTCAGCTGACTGATGCAGCCAAACAGACCTGCTCCAGTAAACAACAACAACAGCAAACAACACAGCAACAACAACAACAACAACAACAACATCAGAAGACAAAGAGCGTCATTCCATTGCAAACAGAGTTACCTTCAGTTGAATAGCTAAGCAAATTTAGAAGTCAAATATTTGATTTGAAGCACGATCACTGAGGACGATCAGGTATTAACAGTCTGCACTATAGGCACACCGTTTCAAACCTATCTTTTTGGAATTGGCTTTCTCTGGTTGAACTGTTTGGCTGACTGATGGGGCTCAATTGTTTTGCGGGTAGGAGCCAGAATAGCTCAGTGGTAGAGTGCCGGACTCGCAATCTTGGGGTTGCGGGTTTGAATCTCCGCCGGGCCGTTTCGGTACAGGGTGATTTTTCCCTCGGAGTTAAAAACTGGTTCTGACTCCATTTCCCATGCAGTCCTTCGAATGAGACTACAGACCGAGGTTCCGTGTGTGAACGCACGCATAACATCTTGCACACCCGTAAAATCCCATCACCAACTTTCGAAAGAGAAGGCCAGTTTGGCCGTTGGTATGGATGACACGTTACACATAGCATGTACTTTCCCCGAAGTTGGAGTATGGCTCCCTTAATGGCGGGATAAAAAAAAAATAAAAACGGTCATACACACAAAACTCCACTCCCTTTGTGGGTAGATGGGATTAATCCTTGCCTTTCTATACAGGGGGTGTCCGCAGGAGTATCAGCCTGCGTACGCAGAAGAAGAACAGAAGTTTTGCGGGCCTGCCCATTAGTGCCATTTGTCTTGTGAAAATGGCGGGGACACTCGCTGAACGGGACCTCCAACAGATAATGCCCCTTGCTAATTACCGAACATCCTTTCATCCGAAAGGCTGTGTGTGTGTGAGTGTGTGTGTGTGTGTGTGTGTGTGTGTGTTGGAGTGTGCACAATGTTAACTTCATATCGGGACGTGTAGTAATCAGCTAGGGAATGTGAAAATGTGCTTCTGCTTCCCCGTAAAGCCCATAACTGAGTTAATCTTTTCATCGAATTATGGCCATTGTTAATGAGTTGCAGCTGAGACCCGGCAAAAGTTATGTGAGACAGGACAAAGAGCAGAAAAGGGGAAAGGTCAGAGGAACTTTGACAGCATGCATGCAGTTTAATGTCCCTCGTGCTATATGGGGTCAATAGTGACAGAAACTCCATGAATGTTTCAACAACAGATTGAAATCACTTTGACATTGAAAGGCATGCGTGATTGGTCGACAATCGATTCATCAGCCAATGGGAGGCACGAACACGTGATCATTTATGGGAGACGAACTTAAAGAGGGTAGACATAATGAAACATAAAATACAAAATGGCACATTTTGATTTCCCCATCTCAGTACCACCCACTCTTTACTTCCATTTTGACAAATATCTCAAAACTTTAACCCCCCCCCCCCCCCCCCCCCCCCCCCCCCCCCCCACACACACACACCCAAATCGGGTTTATCGGCTGATCTGATTTTCAAAAGCATTTCAAAGAAAGGTACAAATGGAAGAATGCAACGTTTGTGGCTTTTTGACACTACAATCTTTCATCATTTCATTCAACTTAGAAAAAAATTTACGACTTTTGCGATTTCTTTTGAATAAATTTTTTTGAAGTTAATGTTTTTCGGAAATTTCTATTTTCTGCATTAAGTCCTAAGGTCTTTTACACCTTAAAGCATTTTCAACCATTAAAATGTGCCGGGATCTATGTGAAAACTCATCGGGCTCACGGGGAAAGAAAGACCGAGCGTGACTTTCCGTGATTTTAATCAATTGATAACCCCATGTTAGGTTACCACAGTACGTGAACAACTGCACAGTCAGTACAGTATAGTACAGTACAGTACACACACACACACACACACACGATCACAAAGGAAAAGGAATTAAACATTAGACGCAAATGTCGATACGATCACGTGTGTGTGCTGAACTTCGAACAGCCCCAGCCTCCACATGTGATAATCTACTCCTCGCGAAAATTGGCCGGTTCTACACTGATTCAATGTCAAAGGCGGAAAATCGATGTTTTAATCCCTGCAAATGTAAAAAAAAAAAAAAAAAAAAAAAAAAAAAAAAAAAAAAAAAAAAAAAAAAAAAAAAAGAGAGAAAATCGAATAATTATAAGGATAGAAAGAAAATGGAGGGGAAAAGGGAAAGGAAAAGAAAAGGAAACGGACACTTACTGCTGAATTTCTCTTTTTCACACTAAGACGAAAAAAAGAGAAAAGGAACGGAAAAAACAACAACAACACAAACGGAAAACAAAGAAAGAAAAAGCAACACACACACACACACACACACACACAATGAGACAAATGGGACATACCTCGTGTTCAGAAGAAACTGTTGCACAGAAGAGCTGTTAACTGTGTGTCTCCACTCACTCCCGCCTCTGAGCTGCAATGACTGTAATATTTTAGTGAGCACCTGTTCTTTTGTCACATGCTCCCCCGCCACGTGCGTATGGAACGTCCTACGCGATTAAATCCTCTCACATAGTTGGTGGAAGAGTTGACTTTGTGATCCTCATGTGTGTCATGGGATTTTTAACACGTGTTGTGATCCTCCTTTTCAGCGCCGATGTAAAGAGGACTGCCTTACAGGGGTTGTGGCGCAAGGGACAACGCGTCTGACCACGGCGCGTGCACAGCACGTGATTCGTCACGATACAAAGCATAATCTTGTCTTGTCTCTTGCCAAACCTATGTTCAGTTAACTTTTATTTTGTTCTTTGATGATTTTTGAAGGTGTGCATGCGCGTCGAGTAATTCTTTCACATCTTTTAAGATTCTGTGGAAACAAACAAAAACAAAAACCAAAAAGATCGAACAAAAAGTCGATGAAAAAAGTCCAAAAAGTCATCGGAGAACGTTCAAGTTTTGTTTGACAAAAAGGTTTTTAAACTTTTAGGTAAAAGATTCTTTACTTTGTCATGGTTTTTCCGTTATTCTATATCTGAAAGCTTACATGCATGTATTATCGTTGTTTTATTATTATCATTATTATTACTGTTCTTATTATTTTTGTTCTTGTCGTTATTATTGTTTTTGTTGATGTTGTCTTTGTTTTTTAGGGGCACACTCTGGATTTCTGTGACATGATCATGAAATCGTTGGTTTCAAAGTGAGGTGACTCTTCGCGGATTTTGAAACAAACTTAAAATAACTCTTAGTGAGTCCGCCAAAACCAGGAAAAACAAATTACAAGGCAAAACACAGCGCGTTTTGACCTCTTTGGTCTTCTTCAGGCAAGATTAACAACATTCAGGACAATGAAAACGAAGAACGACCAATCACTTATCTTCTCATATTCAGCACACATTTTACGCCGAATGTAAGAATATATGATTGACCTAAGAGGTCGAAACGTGTCGTTTTGTCTTGTAATTTGTTTGTCCTTGTTTTTGGCGGACTCACTAAGAATTATTTAAAATCAATTGTTGATTTCTGTCCCTGTACAGAACTGTATAAATAGATATAATTTGTTTGTCCTTGTTTTTGGCGGACTCACTTAAAATCAGATTGTTGATTTCTGTCCCTGTACAGAACTGTATAAATAGAAACCGTCCCTTGATATCAGGACGTGAGGAAAGAGCCGTGATAGACGCTGGTTATTCAGCAATCTCGATCTGTCAATCCACAGCCCTCAAGGTGCAAACAGGTTAGAGGCGTCATGACTGTAATTCGATGTCATCCCATGAAAGACGTACAAGGGAGGGATCGGTATCCTCACCTGTCATAAATTGGAGTTCCAATGTACACAGACCTGGACAACACACATCTTCCCGCCACCCATCCACAAAAAAAAGCAGCATTCAATGTTCTGAATTCGTCCACCTGTGCAGACTTCTGCACTGACAAAATTTCACACTGTAGCCAGCCAAAATGTTTGAGTTTTTGACCAACCGTGGATACACCAGTACTGTCAATAATAATTGCCTCAGCCACTCCACAGCTGTGTCCAGAACATCAGTACTGAAAATACAGCCTTCAAAAGAAACGGACAGACCCACTGCAGGATTCTGAAGTCCAACTGGCACATAGAAGACGATCACAAACTTGCTTTTGAGACCAAACCCATGATTACTTTAAGGTGCGACAAAAACCTCGACAATCTTTTTATGCGCTCAAAAGTGAAAAGAATCACCACACCTAGGCCACCCGGTACTTGTCCCTGCTTAAAATCCAACTGCGAAATCTGTCTTCTCACCAAGCCAGACACCATCTTACATGGCCCTAAAGGTTCTTTCAGAATTAAACGCACATTCTCTTGTCAGAGCCACAACATCGTGTATGGTATCTACTGCGAACCGTGTGGCAAGATATATGTGGGCGAGACACCCCCACACACTGGAGAGGAGCATCTCTGAACACCTGGTTCACATCCGCCACCATCATCAATCCGGACCAATCGCTCTGCACCTCAACCATCCCCGACTTAACATTAATCATGTCAGAGTCCTGGCAGTTTGCCAGTCACAAAGCGACGACTTCGGCTGTACAATGCAGACAATGAAATGAAAAAAATTCTGCCTTTTGGCCGACTCTGGGGAAAGGTCCAGTGCAGTGACGGTGAGGAAAGACACTAACCGCAGAGAAAGCCCTTTTGACAGCGGGAAAGACTGTCTCCTGGGATTCTCTTCAGAGAGCATGCAAGACCTCATGGCGAAAGCTTGGCCGTGTATGGAGTTGTACTGTCGTCGCCTGTCAGCAGAACAGCAACGAGTGAGGCTACGGGATGCACACTGCAGTTGCTTGGCGGTGGCGTTTTTTTGCCGGTGGCTCTGCAGCAGTCATGAAATACAGGTTGGTACACCTATGGGAACGCTGCTATGGAGGTTCTGTCATGTCACATCCAGTGGTGCCTTAACAGAATGGCATCTGCCAGGGAGCAATTATGTCCCTTCACGTATTAATGGAATGCCCTGTGTGTGCCTGCACCCTAAGTGAACACAGCGCAGACTGCCAAGGGTGGTACAGGATTGCACCCAGCTGGTTTGTTCAGCAGTTGAGGACAGTACTTCTCTGGGTTCTACCTGCACCTTTGGGTGTATCTTTTTTTATTTTCGTTCGTGGCCAACATGAAAAGCATTGAGGAAATCCATGGATGCTGAAAATGAGCCAGTGCTGAAAAAACTCCATGTGCAAATCTCTCTTCCTCGGTCTGTCTGTCTCTTATATTTTTATCATTAATTTTTTTTTTGAAGAATGGAACTTTTCCTTTCGCCAGTGAATTTCTCACAGAAGTGGATGGGATATACTTGGTGCTACATTCCTTTCTAGCTGTTTTCTGCAGAGATTCATGGCTTCAGGCAGTAAAAAAAAAAAGACAGTGTTTATGGAAAATCAGGTAACCTTGTGCCCTCTGAATTGATACCTTGTTCACCCCAAATTAGCGTTCTCTGATTTGCAACACATTTCTTTTTCCTGAGCAGTAAAACATAAGAAGAATCGTGTCACTTTCAGCTAAATTTCCTTTTCTTGATAGAACCAGCATCCTGCTAAAACAAACACAAAGTAAAAAAGAAAAAAAAAAAAAAAAGAAGAAGAAGAAGAAAAAAAAGTGGCAACAACATAAAATATTTGCAAATATTGCTGCAAAATATGGCATCCATGTGGAACTTTTGAAATATTCTGTCTGTGGAATCGCAACATTCCGGGTGATACATCTCTATTCAACACCAAGGATGGAACTACACAACCAGCCGATATCAACTGATGAGAGTCAGCCAGATGATGAAAATGGGCTCTGGACAGACTTAATCCACGGGTCTGTTTCCAAAACAGGCTTTGATGGTCCCAATATCGTGCTAAGTGATGGATTTAATACTTAAATTCTTAAACTCTTCTGTTCATCCTTCTTTTCTCCTCTGCAATCATTTGATATGGTCATAGACCTGACATGATCATCAAAATGTCTTCCAAGCCATTACCTCACAATGTAGAGGTACCAATATAAATTTGAATGGCGGCAGGTATGCCTTCACAAGGTGGTCTGGATGGCCAAGAATCAACATTTAACAACAGATGAGGTACCTAAGAATCAGAAATTTCAATAAGATTCAATAGCCCTGTGTCAGTAAATGAATATTTTGTAGTTTAGTACCAAAGAATCAGAGAATTCAATAAGATTCAATACCCCTGTGTCAGTAAATGAATATTTTGTAGTTTAGTACCAAAGAATCAGAGAATTCAATAAGATTCAATACCCCTGTGTCAGTAAATGAATATTTTGTAGTTTAGTACCAAAGAATCAGAGAATTCGACAAGATTCAATACCCCAGTGTCAGCAAATGAACATTTTGTAGTTTGATATCTAAGATTCAGAGAATTCGACAAGATTCAATATCCCTGTGTCAGTAAATGAACATTATTTTTTGCAGTTTAATATGGTCAGCTCCTGGAGCTGGAAGACAGAGGAGGTAACACTTGTTACTTACGAGAAGGATAGCTTTTCATTTTGGTATAATACCAACAAAATTGCCTTCTTCATCTGTTATCTTTGGCAGAATATGGGACGAGAGGTTTACTACAAATCTTCCTAAGTCAATAAGTATATAATCAATCTGAATAGATTTCCAGGCAAATGATATCACATCATTCTCTAATGACTGAAACAGTTGAGATCTTTGTTCATAGCTCAGTCTGCCTACTTTTTCCATGACTGGCCTTTAAATTAGCATGTGGCTCAAATAAGCAATATTTCAATAATCTTTTACTTTTTTTCCAACTTTCATGTGCAAGCGTATTTATTTGTCATCTCCTTCCACAAGTCTCAGCCCTACTGCTCTCTGACCCCCCCCCCCCCCCCCCCCCCCCACACACACACACACACACACCCTCCTCCCTCCCATCTTCTCTCAATTCATCATGGCCATCTCAACTCCTATTATTACTTCTCATGAATTACCACCAACATCACCCCCCCCCCCCCCCCCCCCCCCCCCCCCCGACCCTCTCTCCACACACACACACACACAAGCAACCATTCAACGAAGACTGAACATGTGTTTCTCAGCTTAAAAGGAAGCCGTGAAACAGTGGATATGTATGTGAGCTGATGGAATCTGCGTGTCTTTAATTACATAAAATTTTTGGAAAGAGAGAGAAGCTAAAGACAGAGGACATAGTCTGACAGTGAACAGAAGAAAACACTGGATAAAGTGTATGGAAATCTTTTATCCACTTTATTTACAACACCCACGATACTACTATTCATACACACACACACACACACACACACATGCACACACACACACACACACACACACACACACACACACACACAAAAAACACACAGAAACAGAGACATTAACTTTTCTCAAACTATTACAAGCGTACAAGCTTTTACCAATCGTCAATATCTCACAATTATTGATATATAACAACAAACTGTCCTGGGTTCAAATGCCTTCACACAAAAACAATGTTCATGAAATGCCGAGGACTCTCCAACTCTTCAGCACATGGGAATCCCAGACCATCGTCAATTACCACCTGGTTTGATGTTGTCCAAGTAGTCCTTCGCTTCGTTGATCTTTGCTGCCAGGTAGGGGGAGCACCTGTTAGCATGCAAAATACAGAAGACTTTATTCCCTTGGTAACAGAGAAATCCCTTCGTGACCTTTTGCCATGAAATTAGTCGCATGCTTTCGGCCTTTGGGTCATTTTTTTGGAATTTAGTCTTAATGCAGATGCTTACTTTGCAAATATGGTCTTTCTAAGTTGGTAATCCTCCAACGCATTTTTGCAAAAAGTGACGAAAACTGAATGACAAATCACAAATTCAACATTATATTTTCCTTCTCTATCCAACTTCCCCTTTTCATTAAATTTCATAAACGTATTAATCATACAAAAAGAGTATTTGGAAAATACACTGGTGTCCTCACATTAATTTTCTCCTAAAAGTTGACACTTTAACACAAATTAATTTGTGAAATTCAAATTTTCATGTGCCATTTTTAAATAAAGAAAGAAACAAAATATCAAGACTTCCAACAAGGGAATAAAATGGAAAAAAAGGGTAAAAAATTCCCAAATACATCATCGGGAATTTCTCTCTTCTTTTTAATTTAATATTTTTTATGAACATTTTTAATATTAAATCATTTTCCAAACACATACATTACAAATGAATTAGATAACATTTGATGACAAAAGAAAAAAAAAAAGGGCAATCGGACAATCAAAACATCCTTGTACACAAAGCAAAAGGGGACCTGGCGGCCCAAGGGGGAAGGGTGGAGGGGGGTTTGAGGGTAAGAGATAGGGGAGGTCCATTAACATTTTCATATCAAACACAAAAATCAGACATGATTATATACAAATATTCAACCATTTTCGAAAACACGCAACTGAAGTAGATCTTGATGAATGTGGTGGTTTACAGATGACATACAGATGTTCTATTTTGAATTCTAATGTTCAATTAATCAAGAACTGAATTGTACAAAAGCCATGTTTGTTCAAATTGTGCACAAGTTTCATTTATAATTGCCATGTAATGTTCTAAGTAATATCTGTCTCTCAATAATACAACAAGGTTTGTACTTGTGGTTCTGCATTTTGCAATTTACATTTGCAGATGTAACATTTTACAAATAAAATGATGGATTCAAAAAGAGTCTCTGTCTGTGTATTCTGCTTGATACCAAACAATACAACTTCCTTGTTAATCACAAAATCATGACCATGTGAAAATTTCGAGTCAGCAACTGCTGAAAATTCATCCAAAAATCAGTGTGTAATATGACAATCAAACAGCATATCAGAAAATGTCTGCTCTTCTTGCTCATGAAATTAACATATAGAAGGGTTTACTAAATGACGCTTATCAAGAATTTCTAACAGGGTATGCAGACAGAGTGTGGAGGGAGGCCTCATGGATGAGCTTCAGCAGATGTCTCACCTGTGCATCAGCCTAGGGTGCTGGTCAGGCCTTGACAACCATAACACAGCAGGCCCAGAGAGTCGCAGCAAAACTGGGAACAAGCGGTACCCCACCTTGGTGTTAACCCAGCTTGCCCATCAGGCTTGGAGAACTACACCATTTAAAAAAAAAAAAAAAAGTGGAGACTAAGCGAATCATCTGGCATCCTGGAAAGCAAGAGGATTCCTGACCTATGTTTCCACAAACACTGGTAACAGGTTTTTCTTCACCCCTCCTCATGACCTTCAAACGGGGGCCTGGTTTTTTTCGTCCTCCAGGGGAGATGATAAATGACTCATGTTCACACCATGTAATTTGGTGCATGTGAAAAAGAAAACCCACCTGACAACAAGAATAGAGCCCTGGCAACAACATTCTGTCAGAAAATCCCCTCAGGTAAACAAAACAATACCACACTCCGAGCAAAAGAAAAAAAAGAAAGAAAAATTGATCAGACCTTGACTACCTACCTTCTTCCCCTGCAAAAGCAGCCCTATGTCCACATGTATTAAAATCAGTTGTATGGAAAACGTATAAAGTACAATGTATGGCAATAAAACAACTAAAACAAAAAGAGTTAGTTTCAAAGTGAAGTGACTGCAGGTAGAAACTGAAACAAAATTTTAAAAGGAATGTCAAGTAACTCCACCGGTTAACATGGACAAAAAAAAAAAAAAGGAAAAAAACATGACGTATTTCAATCTCTTAGTTCTTCTCCAGGCAAGACGAACAACGCTCAGGGCAATAAACAAAGAACAAGCAGTGACTCAAAGCCCCTCTTGCTCTGAGTTTCGTCGACTTTGTTTTCATTGTCCTGAATGTTGTTTAGCCCAGAAGTGGCACTGACCCCTGTCTGGGTGATTAAGCAGCATGATGCGTTTGTGGGCCTCCTTGATTTTAGCCTTGCTGGCTGAGGGGCTGAAACACACAGAGCACGTGACTGGTTGAACTATTCAGACCTTATGACACACAGAGCACATGGCTGGTTTGAACTATTCAGACCTTATGACACACAGAGCACATGGCTGGTTGAACTATTCAGACCTTATGACACACAGAGCACATGACTGGTTGAACTATTCAGACTTTGCTGAATGACACACACAGTACACGATGTTTGAACTATTCAGACCTTTTGACACACAGAGCACACGACTGGTTGAACTATTCAGACTTTGCTGAATGACAGTGACACACAGTGCACCACTGCTTGAACTATTCAGACCTTATGATACACAGAGCACATGACTGGTTGAACTATTCAGACCTTATACACACAGAGCACATAAATGGTTGAACTATTCAGACCTTATGATACAGAGAGCACATGACTGGTTGAACTATTCAGACCTTTTGACACAGAGAGCACATGACTGGTTGAACTATTCAGACCTTATGACAAACAAAGCAAATGACTGGCTGAACTATTTAGACCTTATGACAAACAGAACACATGATGACTGGTTGAACTATTCAGACCTTATGACACACAGAGCACATGACTGGTTGAACTATTCTGACCTTATGACACACAGAGCACATGACCGGTTGAACTATTCAGACCTTATGACACACAGAGCACATGACTGGTTGAACTATTCAGACCTTATGACACACAGAGCACATGACCGGTTGAACTATTCAGACCTTATGACACACAGAGCACATGACCGGTTGAACTATTCAGACCTTATGACACACACAGAGCACGTGACCGGTTGAACTATTCAGACCTTATGACACACAGAGCACATGACTGGTTGAACTATTCAGACCTTTTGACACAGAGAGCACATGACTGGTTGAACTATTCAGACCTTATGATACACAGAGCACATGACTGGTTGAACTATTCTGATCTTATGACACGTAGAGCACATGACTGGTGGAACCATTATGATCTTATGACACAGAGCATACAACTGGCTGAACTGTTCAGAGCTTTTGACACACAGAGCACATGACTGGTTGAACTATTCAACTACAAGCTGAAACACAGAGTATATAATTAGACAACTGTGTGGATCTTTTTAGCTGAAACACAGAGCACATACCTAGTCAACTATTCAGATCTTTATTCTTTTTTTTTTTTTTTTTTGCTAAAGCACAAAGTTCATAACTAGTCGACTGTTCAGATCTTGTTAGTTGAAACAGTGTGCACAACTAGTCAACGATTTAGATATTTTAGGTGAAACACAGAGCGCTTGAGGCCACAGAAGTTTCTTTACAGGGGGGTTGGAATGAGCAGCATGTATTTACTACCACTGAGGTGGCACAGAAGATGGGACAGCAAAAAAAAAAAAAAAAAAAAAAAATGAGGAGTGAATAAAGAAAGACACACAAAACACTGCTGACCTGACACCCAGAATAAGGCCTGCTTCCCTCTTGGTCATCTTGGGTTCAAATCCCCCCTTGTAGAACTTACTGAACGCCTGCAATGATAAAAAACGAATAATGCAAAAAAAAAAAAAAAAAAAAAAAAAAAAAGTCATTAACAATAATGTTCATGATAACAAAGGTAAAGTCAATAATGGTGACTGCAATCTTATCACATGAAAAAAAAAAAAAAGATGTCATTAACAATGATGTTCACGATAACAAAGATAAAGTCAATAATGGTGACTGCAATCTTATCACATGACAATCATGACAAGAAAAAACAACAATAAATACCACTTTTTAAAACCATATGTCATGGTGCAGTGGTCGGCGCTGCGGACTTGCGGGTAGGAGGTGTGAGTTTGAGTCCCATGACAGGCATTTTATTTGTGTGATTTTTCTGTCTCACTGGGCTCCCACCCAGAGTGAGGACTGTTAGCCCTAATCCCTAATACCAGCCCTAATCTTCCATGAACCTGAATCTTCAAAATCAGGCACACACCACCATGAGCTTCAAGGCATTGACCAGAAAAATGTCTGAAACTATTTTCATTATGAAATTGTGGACGACGACGATAGAGAAGAGAAACAGATTGAAATCAATAAAAAGCAAAAACTGACCTTTTTTTTTTTTTTTTTACACTATGTATAAGCATTGCCAGAAGACTACATTTATCGAGAACAAAACACAAGATTTGTAGTTGGCACTATTTACGTCCCTAAGCACAGTCCTACTTTATTTTCAGATTTGTCTTAATAGAACAGCTGAACATTGATTTGAACTCTTTGTTACTCTCATCAAAACGAAAAAAAAAAACCCAAAAAACATCAGCATATTTTGTTCTATCACAATGTCCACCCATCCTATCTTCAGCCTGAATTCTATCAGAATCCAGACAGGATAATTGTTCTGTGCTGGTCCACAAAAAAGATCCACTAATTTTGTAGTTCAGTCTCATTTTTCAATGATTATCTCATATTTGTGTATGTGTGTGTGTGTGTGTGTGTGTGTGTGTGTGTGTGTGTGTGTGAGTATGTGTGTGTGTGTGTGTGTGTGTGTGTGTGTGTGTGTGTGTGTGTGTGTGTGTGTGCATGCGTGCGTGCATGCGTGCGTGTGTATCTGTGCATGTGTGTGTGTGTGTGTGTGTGTGTGTGTGGAGTTAGTCTCCACATCTTGTCAACAGTCATTTCTCATCAAAGTTGATGTTGGAAGTCTTTCCTGGACAAGCGCTGAGAAGAGTTTCTCATTTCAGATATTAAAATGGCATTTAAGACAAGCATGCAAGACAGTTCAGTGCACATACACTCCCCCCCCCCCCCCCCCCGCCCACCCCTTTCTTCTTCTCAGGCACAAATTAAGGCACAAATTCTGCAAAATGAGTTAGTTTGTCTCATTTCTTTTGCAGGTTGTCAAAGCTCACTTCTTGGCATACATCTTTGGAAAGATCTGGGACTGTGTTGATAATATTTTGTTCCTTTTTCTTTGTTCTTGTTGTTCCATCTTCTGTGCCACCTCAGTGGCACTACACCCATGCCGCTGTGCACAACCACAGCCCAGCCCAGTCTGCAACAGCCCTGGCACAGGCAATCCATGTCAATGTCAAGTCGTCAAGAGGCAACCCACCTGAGGAGACACTGCACTGCTGCCAAGTCACTTGGTGTTCAGTGGTGCCTGTTCTGATCCAACATACACATGACACCACCCACTAAGCCCACTACCGATGACAATAACTGCTTAGTAGCAGAGCCAGCATGAGTGAGCTCGCCCTCCAGAGGGCACCATTACATCTGTCCTGCGACAGCCCCCATGAACTTTTTTCCCTTGTGGGAGACAGAGAAGAAGGAGGGGGGGGGGGGGGGGGGGGGGGGGGGTATGAGAGTGTATGTACACTGAACTGTCTTGCATGCTTGTCTTAAATGCCATTTTAATATCTGAAATGAGAAACTCTTCTCAGCATTTGTCCAGGAAAGACTTCCAACACCAACAGCTTCCCTAAAAAAAAATTCAGCTTCCCACTGGGAGTCTTTTTCAGGGTTCATCTCCCAAAGAAAGACGGACACAATTTCCTTTCAGACCTGAATGATTTCTGTTTTCCCAAAATGTACAGTGCCTAAAAGTTTGTACTTCGGGGACTCCATGACAGTTCTTATGATTTTCCAGAACAATGACAGACCTGCAGTCATGGCAGGCATGTAGGCTATGGGATCAAAATATGAACACCTTTTCCATTCAGCACGTCTCCTTGTTTGTTCTGTGTGTGCTCTGTGTTGTCATTTCTGCTGGCTGATTTGGTGTCACAAGCAGCATTCACTTGGAGTTATGGGCCTGTATTTGTTTTCATTGTGGAAGCAGGAGTTACCCTACTTGCTTGTTACTGACTTTTTCCATTTTGCTGATGTGCCTCTAACAACGGTGTCGCTCAGTACGGTGAGTATCTGTTATCTCTCATGCCTTGTTAATACCAGGATATATTATGGAAATAAGCCTAGAGTATGGTCCTGTCATGCAGGTTCAGACCAGAATGGAACTCCTCCTCATCATCCTCAATGAATGAAATCATCTTTACTGATCATCATGAAAATAAACCAATAC